>PVJI01013132.1:0-48841 GCA_004026765.1 Micronycteris hirsuta | reverse complement strand
CCTCCATACCTTATATAAATCCCTTTAACATTTCATACAATAAAGGCTGGGTGATGATGAACTCCTTGAACTTGACCTTATCTGAGAAGCACTTTATCTGCCCTTCCATTCTAAATGAGAGTTTAGCTGGATAGAGTATTCTTGGATGTAGGTCCTTGCCTTTCATGACTTGGAATACTTCTCTCCAGCCTCTTCTTGCCTGCAAGGTCTCTTTTGAGAAATCCGCTGACAGTCCTATGGGAATTCCTTTGTAGGTAACTGTCTCCTTTTCTCTTGCTTCTAGGATTCTCTCATTATTTTTAATCTTGGGTAATGTCATTATGATGTGCCTTGTTGTGTTCCTCTTTGGGTCCAACCTCTTTGGGACTCTCTGAGCTTCCTGGACTTCCCAAAAGTCTATTTCCTTCACCAGCTTGGGGAAGTTCTCCATCATTATTTGTTCAAATAAGTTTTCAATCCCTTGGTCTTCCTCTTCTCCTTCTGGCACCCCTATGACTCGGATGTTGGGACGTTTAAAGACGTCCTAGAGGTTTCTAAGCCTCTCCTCAGTTTTTTGAATTCTTGTTTCTTCATCCTTCTCTGTTTGGATGTTTTTTTCTTTCTGCCGGTCCACTCCGTTTATTTGAGTCCCAGTTTCCTTCTCATCCCTATTGGTTCCCTGTAGATTTTCCCTCAGTTGTTCTGAGGGAAAATCTACACTTGTTCAATTAATTTCACTTGTTCAATTAATTTCTTCCTTCACTTGTTCAATTAATTTCTACCATTTTTCTTCCAATCCTGTGAGCATCCTGATTACCAGTGCTTTGAACTGTGCATCTGATAGGTTGGCTATCTTCGTCACTTAGTTGTATTTTTTCTGGAGCTTTGATGTGTTCTTTCTTTTGGGCAATTTTTTTTCTCAGTGTTCCTGTTACTTTAAGGGGCGGGGCCTTAGGTGTTCACCTGGGTGGGGAAACCCACGTCACTGTGTTGTGACGCTGCCTGTGGGGGCGGGGCCTGAGAGAACAATGGCGCTTGCTCTGCTCTCCGCACCCACACTGCCACCCACAAGCAAGCTGCGCCCCTCTGCACTGGCTCTGGGGTCGCTGGACAGGCCCACACAGTTCCAAGTCCCCATGGGTCTCCCCAGTGAACTCTCCTGTGAGGCCGGGAGTTCCTCCCGCAGCCGCCTCAACCCCCACAGTTGTTTTCAATCGGTTCTTTGAGGTCTTATTTCCCCGCGCCGATGGGCTCCGCGGTCTGCTCTGCTCCCTGCTTTTTTTCCCGGTTTGTCTGCAGGCGAATGAGGATCCGCCTGGTCCGCCAGTCTTGGCCCTGCTGGGTCTGGGTGGGCCAGGAGTTTTGGTCAGGCACGCCTGCCACGGATCTCTCCAGGCAACTGCAGCGTTGCCGGTACTGCCCCACAAACCTCGGTCTTGCCTCACTCTCTCTGCTGGGCTCGCTGTGCGCTCTCTGCCCGGCTCCGCCCCGCTTACCGGTCTCGATGAATGTGTCTTCTTTAACTCCTTGGTTGTTGGACTTCTTCTCAGTTCGATTTTCTGTCAGATCTGGCTGTTTTTATTTAAATTGCTGTTTTTCCTCGTTTGGTTGCGTGAGGAGGCACAGTGTGTCTACCTACGCCTCCATCTTGCCGGAAGTCGGATGGATGAATTCTAATCTCACATCTTAAAGCATTATAGGAATTCCAGTTCATTAAACTGGAATTGCTTAGAATATAGGGTCCGAAAAAGTAACACCATTGAGTGTGGTTGGTAGGGTACGTGAATGTCTTGCATGAGATGGACAGCAATTTGAACATTTCACCTAAAATTTCATGTGGTGCTTGCATGTGATATTGTTATGTTACAGAATTACATGCTCATGATTTTGTAATAAAAGATTTTTTAAAAGATTTTATTTATTTATTTTTAGAGAGAGGGTAAGAGAGGAAGAAAGAGAGGGAGTGAAAATTCAATGTGTGGTTGCCTCTCACATGCCCCCTACTGGGGACCTGGCCCGCAACCCAGGCATGTGCCCTGACTGGGAATCAAACCAGTGACCCTTTGGTTAGCAGACTGGCACTCAATCCACTGAGCCACACCAGCCAGGGCAAAGATTGTTATGTAATAAAAAACAGGGGGGCGCGTTATTTGTGCCAGACCATATATTAGTTTAGAAAATTATGCTTTCTAGCGTCTCCATTCTCCAGGTCACTCAACATATTTGATTAGTTCTTCTGAAGGGAATCCCCACTTAAAAGCAGAGTGGGGTTCTATGTACAGCCTATTTGTAACAATATTAAACTGATTAAGGAAAAGTTTGGTATAAGCATCCAAAGTGTATAGTGCAGTATGGTTAACTGCATGCACATTGTTTTACGGAGGATCTCTAGCATGTGTTCATCTTGCATAACTGAAACTATGTACTCATTGAATAGCAACTCTCCCTTTCCCTTCCCCCACCCCCTGGCAACCACTGTTCTACTTTCTGCTTCTATAAGTTTGACTGTGTAGATACCTTATATAAGTGGAATCATGTAGTATTTGTCCTTTGACTGGCTTATTTCACTTAGCATAATGTCTTTACGATTCACCCATGTTGTATCATGTGTCAGAATTTCTTTTAAAGGATGAGTAATTCTATTATTCTGTTCAAAAATTCTGTTGTTCCACATCTTATACTTCATTATTGTACTACATTTTCATTTATCCATTAACTTTACATTGTTTCTACCACTTAGCTATCGCAACAAAATAAATACTTTTAGAAATATGACATTTTGAAGTCCAGTTTTAGTTGGCTTTCAGGTCCCATATCTGAACAAGAAAGTGCTTCCTGTATTTCCTGTTAGTAGCAACAGTGTAGACTAAATGCCAGTGTATTTTCTGCTTATATTGGTCTTTAATATTTATTTACTTTTAGCTATTCTCTAACCGTTGGGTTGACCAAAACACCTGTTTAGTTTTTTCCGTAAAATAAAAGAGGGATTTTTCATTTTCACCAATAACTTTATTGATTTGGATATTTTGAGTATGTCGGCTCTCTCCCACTATTGGCTTCTAGTGGTAGAGGCCAGGGGTGCTGCTAAAACATCTCCCAGTGCACAAGACAGCCCCGCAGCAAAGGATTATCTGGCCAAAATGCCAACAGTACAAGAAACTTCACAAACCACTTTTGACATGTTCAGTCAGTCACAGCACTTTCTCCATACACTGCACAAAGCTTTTTTTGGTTTCAGTTGCGTTTTTACCTTTCTGAAATAATATAGCATAATACGCCAAAAATGTTGTGTATCTTCTTCCATCTTCAACAATAAAATGGCTGCACAAAAATTCACCAATTTTGATTAGCTTTTTAAAAATGCACACCAATATGACAACTGTCACAACACAATCTAACAAAATTGTTTCCAATGAAGTTAAAGACAACTAAGTGCTACTAGAACCATCGTCTGGAAAAAAAACAAATGAACTTTTTGGCCAACACAGTATGTTTGGATAGAAAACAGTTTTGATCTTTTCATATATTCTAGCATAAGCCTGTATGATTTTCTCCTGGTGAGTAGGTATGCAGTTCTAGGGAATGATGGAAAGCTGTACCTTAGAATGGTTTTTTTTCTGCCTGTTTTAAAGCTTGGCTTGACCATTTTATTCTCATTATCTACGATGAGGTTTGTGCTTTTATAGGGTTTATGTTTTTAGCCTTTGATTTTCATCATCAAGTTTGAAATTTTGAGTTATGGTAGAAATTGGATATTTGGATTTTAATTATGTGTCTAGCTACAGGAAATCACAAGCTTCTGGTTCCTTAAGTAAACAGATTTATCAAGGTAAGGAGGAAAATAAATCTGAAAGTTAACATGTAATAAATGATGATGTCATCTTCTAAAACCAAAGATGACATACTGTTCATTCTCATCTCTAGGTAATCTTCTCCCCTTGGCACATGTTTGGCCAGTGATAATCCAAACCTTTCCTTTATATTTATTTTTCCAAAGAATTAAACTTTTGTTTTTGAGCTCTACTCCTCGCTCTGGGTAGTTTATTTGTTTTTTGTTTGGGCTTCATTTTACCCAATTTATATACTTTTTTTTTTTTAAAGATTTTATTCATTTACCTTCAGAGAGAGGAGAAGGGAGGGAGAAAGAGCAATGTATGGTTGCCTCTCACACGGCCCCCACCGGGGACCTGGCCCGCAACCCAGGCATGTGCCCCAACCGGGAATCGAACCAGGACCCTCTGGCTCCCAGCCCGCGCTCAATCCACCGAGCCACACCAGCCAGGCTCATTTTCCCCAATTTATAAAATGGAAATAATTCTCTTTATTTCACAGGATGGTTGTCACAAGTAAATGAAAGATAAATGAAGTGACCCAGGCAAAAGTATCTGGCTCAGTACTTATAATTGATAAACTCTATATACGTATTAGTATTACCTTTTCTCTTAGCACTAAGAATCCTGGGGAGAATGAATTAAATAATGAGTTCCTTTTATGACAGTTTCTCTGTGTAAATGATAAACCACTGATCAACCTCACAGTATAGAAAATGGAGTTGCCAATACCAAAAATCAGCAAGTAATAGTGAAAAGTTATATGTAATAGGTATTGTTAGGCCACATAAATTTCTATGAATGCGTTTTTTACTTTTATCTTAAAACTTGGCATTTTTTGGAAAAATCATTTTTACCGTAAAAAAGTCATTATTGATTCTCTCTTGATTTACAGAGTATTATTACAGTCACATTTGAAGTACCAGGAGATGTAAAGGAAGAAAATCTAAATGTATTTATTCAGGTGAATGCAGTTGTTAACTGATTCATGATTCATCAACCGTGTTGTTACATAGTTGTTGCGTTCAGCAGTGGTTGGTCTTACTCACCTATGTCACTTGATACAGAATCTTCTGTGGGAAAAGGATGTGAGGAACAAGGATGGTGACTGCATGGAGGTCATACGGCTAAAGGTGCAGTATACAGTTTACAGGCTTATACTTTTGGCTGTTATATAGTCCCTTTCTTGGCTGTTATATAAAATCATACTGGATTTTTAAAAATCATACAGAAGCATTGGTTTTAGTACAAATAACAGTTATCTATTTTCATTTTTCCTTATTTTCACTGCTGAAAAGAAGCCTTGGAAATCACTGCGTAAAGTATGATTAGTTTGCACAGCTTCATTTAGTGTTGCAGCTAAAACAACCCATGTGTTTTGAAATGTTACCCAGTGCTCTCTACTCCCAGGAGTTCTGAGCAGATATCTGGCTCATGAGCTTGACCTGTTGAAACGCTCCTCCCTTTGGCACTCAGCTGAGTCAGTTAGAGAAAACTGAACATTTCCCTGTGTTTATTTTTTCCAGTAATGCTTTATTAACAGAGAAGTAATATTAGAAGTCTTGCTACAGCTGAACCTTTGCTTCTTGATGCTTCTAGCAGACACTAAAATTTGTCATACTAAAAATGGTACTATAAAGGACTAAAAGAACACTTGACATTAGGTGTTTATTGTCACAAAAAGTGGTTTGTTTTTTTTTAAACCCTCATCTGAGGTATATTTATTGATTTTAGAGAGGAAGGGAGAGAGAGAAAGAGAGAGGAACACTGATGTGAGAGAGGAGCATTGACTGTTTTCTCCCTGACCAGGGATTGAACCTGCAATGTAGGTATGTGCCCTGGCTGGGAATCAAATCTGCAGCCTTGTGTGTGGGACAAAGCTCCAACCAACTGAGCCACCTGGGCAGGGCACAAAAAGTGTTATTACGTAGGGCAATGGTTCTAGGTTGTGTGCTTAATCCATCAGCTGTTATTTGAGTGTCTTTTCTTATGTTTCCAGAAGTGTGTAAACTTTTTAATATTGTTTGTTATTATTGCTGCTAGTAACTAGATTCTCTGGTAGGGAATGACTTCCTGGGATCACTAAAATGACAAAGCTTAGACTGTGGAGAAACTATTTAGGTTGAGATTTCTTCACTCCTTGGGCTGGCCCTACCTGAGGTTGCTGCTGCAGAGCAAGACCGGTGAATCCATATCCTTCCCACCTGATCCTGCTGCTGCTTTATGATTGTAGCACCATCTACCTTCCAGGATCCTAACTGCAGATCATATGTCATTCTGTAACTGCTTTTGTCTACCAGTACTGAATAGGGGTGGTACCTAGAAAAGCAGCCATTGTGACGCTAATGCTGCCACCACGACCGCTACACAGAGTTCAGTGGCTCATTCTGCACTGTCCCAGTGTGGAGTTTGTCCTTACATATATGCCAGTTGTTCTGCAGTTGTCCTCGTTGGTTCCTCCCTTGGCCTTCCTCTCAGCACTGGGAGACCTGCACCAACAGTCTTTATCTTCATAGACTTCCTTCTCTTTCCTGTTACAAATAGTGGTCCAATGTAATCAGCATGTTGAACATGTTAATTCTAGTAACAGCTAATGTTTCAGACTCCTGATAAAAAATTGATGCTTAGGTAATTCTAAGGTGTTTATTATTACAATACATATTCTAATTCAAAAAGCAAAAGACAAATCATATGTTATATACCTTAAATTAATGTCAATTATATTTCAAAACAGGGGGAAAGAACCAGAAAGCAACTGGGCACAGACAAAGAAAAACTGGAGGAACATACACATAAAATGCATAAATATACCAAAAATACACAAAAATTATGTGGTGGGAATGACTATCAGTGACTTGTCTTTTTCTGTCTTTCAATATATGTTAATTTTATACAAATATGCACAACAAATATTTCAGAGAAATGATTTTATATCCTTAGGAGCCAGTTTGTTAGATAATTTGTTCGTTTCTGTAAGTATAAAATGAACTTTTATTTAGATAAATGTAATAGTTATCTACTCCATTTGTTGCAACTCATACAAAAGCAAATTATTTGTCAACAGAGTCTTTTTAACTTCTGATTTTCCCACAAAAACTGAAACAAGTATAAAAATTTTTTAAGTAGAATAATCAGTAGAATCTGATATGTTTTATCATTTTGTTTGATTTTTTTGTTCTGATAACACTGAAAGAACATCCTAATACATATATGAATTTTGTTGTTAGAAAAAAAATCAATGGGACTTCCAGTTAAGATATAGATATAGGTAAACATGCTTCACCTCTGCGCACAACTACAGCAAAAATTACAACTAGACTACAAAACAGGTATCACCCAGATTCGTCAGAAATTCAAGTCCTATGGAAGTCCAACAACCAAGGATTTAAAGAACCCACATTCATCCAGATGGGTAGGAGGGGCAGAGAGGCGGTGGAATGGGCAGTCCCACATTCACATGTGGTAGATAAAAATCAGAAGGGATACCTTCGGAGTGAGCAATCCCAGCTCCAGACCAGACTACCTAGCCCAGGATTCTAGAACCAGGAAGATAAGTCCCCATAACTTCTGGCTGTAAAAACCCTTGAGGGTTTGGTTGGCAGAAGAAACTGCAGGATTCTCAAGAGACACCTCTTAAAGAGCCCACAGTTGACTTAGGATCCATGCAGACCTATCCCCTCTCAGAGTCAGCACAGGGCAACAGGTGGAGGGCACAAATGGTATACAGGGAAAAGGGGAGAAAGTGAAGTGACTGGCAACAGGGCAAGTGCCGGGAGACAGACTCCTCCCAGGCAATCTCCAGAGGCCAGGCAGCGGCATTGTTCCTTCTCTGAGCCCTCCCGTGCCCAGAGCCACAAAGGAGTGAAATAGGTTGCCCCACCCTGGCAATTACCTAAGGCTCACACACTTTACAGATGACTTTTCTACAGTAGGCCACACTGCTAAGACAGGAAGTCAAAGCAGGTCTACACACAGGGAGGCTGCCAAATTGAGGAGGCAAGGAAATATGGCCCATATGAAAAAACAGCACAAACCTTTAGGAAAAGAACTAAATGAAATGGAGATAAGCAACCTATCAGATCTAGGGTTCAAAACACTGGTTATCCGGATGCTCAAAGAAATCATTGGGTACTATAACAACATAAAAAAGACCCAGGCAGAAATGAAGGTTGCATTAGTAAATAAAGAAATAAAAATCTAGAGGGAACCAACAGAGGAAGGGATGAAGCCGAGAATCAAATCAGCGATTTGGAACATAAGGAAGAAAAGAGCATTCAGTCAGAACAGCAAGAAAAGAGGGTAGAATAAGGAGCCTCTGGGACATCTCCAAACGTACCAACATCCAAATCATGGGGGTGCCCAAAGGAGACAAGAAAGAACAAGAAATTGAATACTCATTTGTAAAATTAATGCAAGAAAATTTCCCCAGTTTGGTGAGGGAAGTAGACATACAAATCCAGGAAGCGCAGAGTCTCCCAAACAAGTTGGACCCCAAGAGGACCACATCAAGATACATCATAATTAAAATGCAAAGGTTAAAGATAAAGAGAGAATCTTAAAATCAAGAGAGAAGTAAAGTTAATCTATAAAGGAATTCCCATAAGACTGTCAGCTACCCTGGCAGGTGTGGCTTTGGGTTGAACACCAGCCTGTGAACTGAAAGGTCACAGGTTTGATTCCCTGTCAGGTCACATGCCAGGGTTGCAGCCTGGGTCTTCATTTGGGGGCAAATGAGGCAACCCAATCAATGTTTCTTTCACACATTGATGTTTCTTTCCCTTTCTCCCTTCTCTCACTGAAAATAAATAAAATCTTTTTTTTTTTTTTTTTTTAATAAAGACAGTTGATTTCTCAAAAGATACTTTGCAGGATAGAAGGATTGCCAAGAAGTATTCAGAATGATGAAAAGCAAGGACCTACAACCTAGATTACTCTATCCAGCAAAGCTATCATTTAGAATAAAGGGCAGATAAGTGCTTCCCAGACAACATAAAACTAAAGGAGTTCATCATCACCAAGCCCTTATTATATGAAATGCTAAAGGGAACTATGTAAGAAGAAGAAGACCAAAACTGAATATTAAAATGGCAACAAATGCACAACTGTCAACAACTGAATATAAAACATAAACTAAGCAAACAAGCAGAACAGGAACAGAATCATAGACATGAAGATCACTTGGAGGGTTATCAGCTGGGAAGGGGATTGGGGAGAATGGAGGAAAAGGTGCAGAGATTAAGAAGTACAGATTGGTAGGTACAAAATAGATGGGGATGTTGAGAACAGTATAGGAAATGTAGAAGCCAAAGAACTTTTGCATGACTCATGGACATGAACTGAGGGGGCATTGCTGGAGGGAGTGGTGGTACTGGGCAGAGGGGGGCAAAGGGGAAAAAATTGGGACAACTGTAGTAGCTTAATCAATAAAGTACATTTAAAAAAATCAATGTGTACAGAAACTTTTTAAAAACTGGAGTCTTTAAGAAACTTAATGCAGAAGTAACTAAAAATAAGTAACTGAGAAAGATTGTTTAAATCCTCACCCAAGGAATTTTTTTTTTCATTGCTCTTAAAGAGAGGAAGGGGGAGAAAGAAACATCGATGCAAGAGATAAGCATGGATTGGTTGCCTCCCATACATGCCTGGACTGGGGATTGTATGTGCCCAGACCAGGGATCCAACCCAAAACCCAGGCGTGTGCCTCACTGGAAAGCAAACTGACAACCTTCCAGTTACAGGAAGAGGCTCCTACTAACTGAGCCACACCAGCCAGGGCAGGAAATTAGTAATTTTAACAATACCTTTTTATGAGTTTGTATTTTGAAAAGGAATAGGAAAAATGAATCCATTAATATCCATGCTTGCTTTCTGCTTTCAAATTCAAATTAAGGCTGACTGATCCTTGTCCTCTGAGCAGGGGCTGGTGTCAATCAAAGACAAACCACAGCAGATGATCGTCCAAGGCGTCCATGAGCTGTATGATGTGGAGGAGGCCCCAGTGAGCTGGGAAGATGACACTGAGAGAACAAATCGACTGGTTCTTATTGGTAGGTTACAAACCGTTGAATTTCTAAAGCAAAGCAGAAAAATACAGGGTCTGGCACGAATAACGCCTGTTTTTAATTACAAAATCATAAGCATGTAAATCTATAACATAATATCACACTCATGTGCACCATGTGACATTTTAGGTGGAATGTTCAAATTAAAACTAAATTATTACATCCATATTATTACCCTACCAACCACACTCAAGCAGGGCTTGCTTCTGTTGGATTCTGTATATTAGAAAGGAATATAATGTGCTGCTTAAGTAGTATCAACCAATCAGAAGCCCTTTTGTACACCTACAAGTAAATATATGTGTGGTTAAAGTCTTAATCACACGATAACATTCATAAGAACTTGCCATGCCTTTTACTCTTCCAACAACTTTAGAAAAGTGATTAGTCCAAATGTCAGTTGGGTTCTGAGGGATTTAACTAGAAAATTAAGGAAGGAATCACTCAATTACTATTGTTTTTTATTTCTGAAGATCATCAAGAATTTCATAATCTGGATTTGATAGTTCAGCTGCGTCATTTTAATAAATGTGGTACAATCACACCATATTTTGTTCTCTGCAGGCAGAAATTTGGATAAAGATATCCTTAAGCAACTATTTATAGCTACTGTGACAGAGACAGAAAAGCAGTGGACAACATATTTTAGAGAAGATCAAGTTTGTCCGTAAATTGGAAGCATTTCTTATCAAAAGGATTGGATGATAATATTCGAACTGCGTTTCCTCCTGGGTGTATTTCAAGCATCTGTTCTTTACATTACTTCTGCTGTGAATTCCAGTGTATGTTAAAATTATATTTTATAGAACATATAAGATATAGTAAATCAATACTATAAAGCATTTGCTATTTATACAATAAAGTATAATATCCTGTATTTTTAATAGATGTTTCACAAAAATGTCTTTCAGAATTGGTTTTCAAGTTTACATATGCTGAGCTCATCCATGGAAGTTACTGTTTTTAAAATAATGGTGGTAAAACGTACTTCAGCATTGTCATTTCCCTTTAGAACTTCAGCTTCTTGCATAAATATAATTTTATTGACAAAAACATTTTGAAAGCAAATAATATCACCATTTTTATTAAATAAAAGGTTTGTTCTGACTAGACACTTATAAGTGGAAGAAATCTGAATCAAATAAACTAATTGGAAACATCTCTTATTTTTAGTCAGTTCTAAGCCTTACTGACAGTCAATGAAACTTCAGCCATTCACTTTGAAATTTATTAGAAGATTCTAATTGTAGAACATTTAATTTTAAGTAGAATTTAGTACTGGTATTAAATTCATTTTGGTTTTTTTGAACTTTTCAAATTTTTAGCATAAGCTAAAAAGTGATGAAGTACAAACCTTCAGACATAACTGCAGATAATTTGATAATTTAACAATCTTTACTTTCTCCTATTCTTCTAAGAGCAGGTCAGCGTTAACAATGCTGATTGTAGGGTAATAGCATTAGATGGAATTTAGAGAAGACCTTTCCCAAACTAATAGTTCAATAGAGAAAACTATCAAAATGGCATTTTGAATTTTTTTAGAATTCTAAATAAAGAATTACATTTGTGTATCTCAAATGGTTCCATTGTGTTTGGAGACATGCTGACTGATTAAATTATCTGTGCCCCCTTCCCCTGCATTCTGTATCTTTTATATATAACTTCTCTATATTCATCCATTTGTCTCCTAAATCCATTGTTGAATGAGTGGTTGAGAAAATACCCATATTTTGTGGCAGCATCTTGTACAGTAGAAAGTCATTGGAGGAGTCATCTATTGAGTCAGACCTGGGCTTTAATTCCAGCTCAGCTGCTTCTTGGCTGTGTAATCTTGGGCAAAGTACTTTCTCTGAGATTAGTTTCCTTATTTATAAAGGGGACAGTGATAATACCAACCATTCAAGGTTCTTGTGAGGATTAAACAGGTTTATAATGCACCCAACTCAGCTCCTGGCACACAACAGAGTCTAGGTAAGTGTGTCTTCTTCCTAACAGTTTAAATTCATTCTATAATTTATCTAGTCACAATAATATTTCATAATGTTCTTTGACAAATAATTCATATGGATTCATATCTTGTAGACCAGAAAGGGCTTATAATTGTCCTGTTGTGGGAGAAATACTTGAAGTAATAGTAATCTATACTCTTAAAAATCTGTATTTATAAAACTCATACTTTTTTTTTCTTTAAAATGTGTTCATCTTTAACTATTTTTCATTACATATGTATTGCATGAATTCATTTGTGTTGTAAAAGTGCAGACCCTACAGAGGAAGCCAGTCTCTCCTGACTTTCTCCTTCATCACTGTCACTTCTTAGGGGTGAGCAGTCTTGTCGGCTTAATGTCCGCTCTTTCAGATGTCTCTTCACTCATACACACATTATGGTTTATGTTGTTTCCCCAAGTGAATTATTTTCCAGTGATTAAAGCTTTAAGCTACTTCTTCAGGGAACTTACAAATTTGCCATAAATATATTCAAGGAAAAGTTTTGTTTTTGTAATATGAATGCTTTAAATAAAACATATATTATAATGCAGTTTGCTTTTTTTTAAACTCAACAATTAGTCTTAGAGCTTCCCATGACAGTGCATATAGATATGGCTTATTCTTTAACTGCTGCATAGTTATTCATAGTATTAGCCTAGAATACATTCATTTTAAAAAGCGTTTACGGAGAGCTTGCACTTTGCCCAGATATTAGTGCTGGGGCTGAAACTGCTCGTGGCAGGTAGAGGCCAGGCTCGCGTGTCGCGTATGTTCTGGTGGAGGGACATGGAAGAAAAGATGAGGTAGCCTGAAATGGTGGATAAAAAGTTTGACTTTAGACTGAGTGGTCACAGAAGGCTCTCAAAGGAAGGTGGGTTTTAAATCGAGACTAGAATTTAAAAGTTGTTCATGCAAAGTAAGGGAGAAGGTTCTACACAGAGGGCGCAGGTTTGCAGCAGCCCTTGCAGTGGGAACCAGCATAGTGTGTGGGGAGACGGGGAAGAAGGCAAGAGTGGTGGGGGGGTAGAAAGCCAGGGTCTGCAGTGGAATTGGAGTTGTGAGCTGGGGCCAGACTTGGTGCTCTTTATAGGACAGAGGGACACATTTGGATGATTCGGAAGGCCCTGGGAAGTGAAGTGATGTGGCAGAGGAACTAGTTTTCTGGTTTTGAAATGACAAACAGTGCCGCAGTGAACTGCAGTGCATGTGAGAATGTTTCTCCAGCCTCCGGATGTGAAGGTGGAACCATGAGCTTCGAGGATATGCACACTTAAAATTTTTAATAGATGCTGATCAGTTGCTCTTCAAAATGTCTGTACCTCTTTACAGTAGGATATGAAAGTACCTATTTTTCACAAACGAGCTAATACAATTTAACTTATATCAACCTGCATAGAATGACATATCACTTTTAATTTAAATTTTATTCTGTATTTTAATGTTGTTTATGTATTCTTTTAAAGATCTCCTGTTCTTCATTTTTATTTTCCCCAAAATGAAGTATTTTTCAATGATTAGAACCATAGTATGATCAGCACCTTCAGAGGACTTTGGAACTTGCCATAGATTTCCTCAAGAGAAGATTTTATCTCTATAATACAGATTGCTAACTAAAATAAATAATGTGGGCCATTATTCTCCTTCCTATAGAAGATTGGCAGGGTATTGATGATGATGAACAAGGTTTAGGCATAGTTCATCCAAAACTATAGCCTTCTGAGTGAGTGGTATGGGATAAATTACAAATCTTTGCGCCTCTGCCTCATTCATAAAATGGAGATAACTGTGCAGATCTCTGGTTTGTTCTAGGGATTTAAAGCACCCTGGATACAGAGTCTCAGTAAAAGTAAATTCCCCTTTTCCAGCAAGACCTTACTTTAAAAAAAAAAGCTTTTGCACACCTTCTTAAAACATGGTTCTTTCCTAGGCTTTCCACAGCTTTAGTGAAAGAGGCAGGAACATGGGCACCGAGTTTAAGATAGCTGTAGGAAGGGTCGGTACAGGGTGTGAGGGAAGGGCAGGTGATGGAAGAGGTCTAAAATTCCTCAATCCTGAAGTTTGAAGGGAATTATCAATAAAATACACCTAGCAGGCGTTTATTTAAACATTTATGGACTTGGTTGCTTGCTACAAATTGAATAATTTGGACTACTAGAGTAGGTGGGAAAACTATATTTTAGATTGTTAGTTCTAGAAAAGCCATACATTGTGGAAGCGGTGTTGAAAGAAATGAATTTTGCCTTTGCCTAGCAACTTGAACTGCTTTGATGAGACACATACGCTATATTTTTTTTCTCACAGTCTTACTGTTGGAATCAATTTTACCTTTTAACTGTTGCTGACCAAATTGCCTTTAATTTCCAGAGTAAAATGGAGAGAAATCAGACATCATCACCCTTCTTGTAGATTAGTTTAGAATGGTTTGCTTTTCAAATGGGGATCATGTCTTGTGAGCATTAGAAAACAAGTAATCAAGTATTGCCCATTATGCAGTAGGCCTCCTGTTCAATGTGACTGGAGACAACGTAAAGCTTTTGATTCTTAAGGCAACACTAAAGAATTGATGGGACCAGACAGTAAGAGTTTCTTTTTATTTATTTATTTTTTAATTAAAAAAGTTCTTTTTATTTATTTTAGACAGAGGGGAAGGGAGGGACAAAGAGAGGGAGAGAAACATCAATGTGTGGTTGCCTCTCGCGCGCCCCCTACTGGGGACCTTGCCCACAACTCAAGCATGTGCCCTGATTGGGAATCAAACCAGAGACCCTTTGGTTTGCCCGCCAGCGCTCAATCCACGGAGCCACACCAGCCAGGGCTTTCTTTTTTTAGAGTGACATGCTATAATGGAGTCTTTTCGAGGCATTCAATTTAGTTTTCATTGATACAGCTCTTTGTTTTTATATTGAAATATTTTGGTCTACGGCCATACCACCCTGAACGTGCCTGATCTCATCTGAAATATTTTGTATGACAACTTTATTTAGATATAACTCATACTCAGTAGTTAATATACCTCAATCCTAGAAGACACCCTGTATCCGTTTGCAGTTATCCCCCATTGTCCCCTGCTCTTATAAGAGCAACTACTTTCTGTCCCTTTGATCCTCCGTTTTGGACCCTTTTCATTTATTATAAAGTTTTCTTGATCCATCATGTTGTAGCATGTATCAGCACTTTGTTCCTTTTAATTGATAAGTGTCCAGTTGATGGACATTTAAGTTTTTACTTTTTGGCTATTATGTCCATTTTTCCCATGTTTAATATTTTGAATTAATAGTTTGTATTTTTCATAACAGTTTTAGATTTACAGAAAAATTGAGCAGGCAGTAAAAGAAAGTTCCCCTATATCACTCCCAACATACACACACACAGTTAACATCTTCCTACAGTGTAGTACATTTGTTACATTAGTGAACCAGTATTGATACGGTATTATTAACTGAAGTCCACAGTTTATTCAGATATCCTTACATTTAACCCAATGTTCTTTCTCTTTTCTAGGATCCTATCCAGGCTTCCATATTACATTTAAGAGTCGTGCCTTCTTAGACTCTTCTTGGCTGTGACAGTTTCTTAGACTTGACTTGTTTTGGTGGCATTGCTAGTTTTGAGAAGTACCGGTCAGGATTTAGCATGCTTCTCATTTGGAATCTGTGTGTTCTCGTGGTTAGATTGGGTGTGGGGCAGCAAGAGCACAGAGTGCCATTTTCATCACGTCCTGTTGGGGGATATACAGTCAACACGACATGTCGGTTTTGTTGACATTCATCACCTGGTCATCGGCTGCAGTGGTGTTTGTGAGGTCTGCTCACTGCACAGCGAAGGAGCCCTTGCCCCGCTCCTGACCGAGCTTCCTGGGAGGAAGTCCCTGTGTGCTGTACACAGTGAGGCAGTGGGCAGTTGGTCCTCCCGAAGGGCTGAGTGTCTGCCTAATTGATTTGGAATTCTGCAGGGGAGATTTGCCTCCACCCCACCCACCTTTATTAATTCAATCATTTTTATCACTGTGGACACATGGGTGTCTATTTTATACTTTGGGTTATAATCCAATATGACTTCATTTTGTTCCTTAAATTGTCCCAGCTTTGGCCATTGGGAGCTTTTTCAGTAGTTTCCTGTGTGCCTTTTGTCACATCCCCCCATCAACGTGGGTCCCCCCCCGCCCCCAGTGTGTTCTTTTCTCCTTTCCTTTTTAACTAACCCTAATCTCAGTAGAAGTTGACCCTGGGAAAACTAAACAATACTCCCTTCCCCAGATCATGCTGATTTGTGTGCTGTTGCAGGAACCGTGCCTGACCTGCAGGGTTGAGTAAGACACCTGTTCTGCCCTCCAGCTTAATTTAGGAGATCACACAAGTGGTAACTGGTAAATCTGGAATTTGAACACAAGTCTGTTAGGCTCAAAACCTGTTATTTGTCCTCCTTCAGACTACATACAACTGGGAAGCCTTAGATTAGAGGCCAAACGCCTCACCAGCAAGAAAGCTGTTTTCAAAACTGTATCCTGAAGGCACTTGCTACCTTAAGCTATTTTTTATCCTGAAGGCACTAAGCTACTGTTTAATCATATTTTGACCTTTTAGCTGGCTTCTGACGTCTGATTGAAACGTCATTATTTTACAAACACTAATGACAGATTTGCTGTGTGACAGCCAATGGCCTAACACCATATCCCTTTCTGCTGCATTGTTACTAGATGCCACCTCAAATTCTCTGTATAATGAATATATACCACAGCTTATTGTTTTACCATAAGATCCCTGTTTATATAGCACATTATTACCGTCGGCTGGACCACTGCTTTACTCCGAGTTGATGAACCGTAACCATCTAAAAGTCTTGTTACCTCCAAAGACGTCAAGTGAGTTAAAGGAGCTTCTCTGTGGTATCACTCCTCTCCCATGTGAGTGACGAATGCCAGTCCGTGATTGAAACTGTAGCCTCTCCTTGCCTCACTTAAGTTTTGCTATTTATTATTGTAATAAAAATGCTTAATGTCAATTTTTGTTTTTTTGAAAGAATAAATGGGAGTGGGGGAGAGGGGGAAAGGAACCCCTCACATCCTGGGTGCATCCCTTGAAGTGGGGCCGTTTTGTGAAAACAGGATATTTCAAACTAGGTGCGTACTGGTTAGTATGTGGCAAAATCAGTTTAGTTGGCTGTGGCCATTGAGAAAGGAAAATACCATCGATCACTCTAGCGTAAGTACGTTGCTTTATGAAACCCATTTTAGTTGTACAAGTCTGTATGTGCATGATTGTTTTGTGAGATGCATTTCACACTGTGGTTAAATGGTCAAAGAACGTGGGGAATCACTGCAGAAGGGGACTTCTCTCTAGCCCTCCTGCTTTTCCTCCACCCTGAACTTCCACAGTTTAATGCCAGGACATTGCAGCCTTTTCTGAAAACTTGAGTTGGGAGAACATTTTGGGGAGATAGGGTGGGGAGTAGTAGGCACAATGAAACAGCACTTCACAACCCCCTGAGTTTGCGGATATAGTTAAAATATTTATAATAGTTCAGTTCATCATTCCGAATAAGGACAGAATCCACCAATGAAACTGGGTGATAGACCAGCCATATGAAACATGAAAACATAACTTTACACATTCTTCGACAAACACTATATACATTTCAGTGCCCCCTCCTCCAGGAGAGAGGCCTGATTACCGAGGTGGTCGCAGATTGGTGGGTGTGATCTTTTCCTACCTCCTCTTTATTTGCGCAGTTTTGAAAGTGCATTAACAAAGCCTGTGCAACTCCGGGCGCGACTGGCTGGCTCACCTGAGGAGCGGAGCATCTTGCTCGCTGGCGGGCGGGTGTGAGGAGGAGGAGGCTGGAGGCTCTTCCCAGGCCGGCTGCTGCGCAGAGGACCCTCATCATTGGACTGCGTGGCGAGGAAGTGGGCGCGCTCGGAGGTAGGACAAGAATGGTATAAAGGGGCACCAGAGTCCACCACACAGGGACTCGAAGAAGCGTTAATAAAAGGCAAAGCGCATCTGTGCTGGACTTGGGTGTTGTAAAGGAGGAGAAACCAGAAGTAAAGAACATCTAAAGGAGCCACCAGGAACATTTCCACTTCTTGGAACACCCTAACCCTGGCATCCAGCCCAGCCCACGGCAGGACAGGTGGGCAGCCGCCGCTCCCCTGCGGCTGCGGGACCTGTTCCTCCATGAACTTGCAGATAGTCGAGCGCCTTCGCTCCATACCGCGGTGCAGCCTCCGGGGCCCTGAAGGGGAGGACGGTGAGATCGATATTCTGGGAGAGGAGGAAGATGAAGACGAGGAGGAGGAGGAGGACGGGGGGAGCCCACAGTTCCTGGAGCAGCGGCACCAGCCGGAGCCGCAGGGGGCGCGGCGTGGCGCGGGAGCGCTGTCCGGGGAGCGCACCGAGAGCAGAGGCTGCCGGAGCGACTCCCCCGAGCTTGGTACCAAGTTCAGGTCCTCCACGGGATCTGAGGGGACCTCTGGGGGCGCCCCGCAGCCCGCGAAGCCCCCGTACTCCTACATCGCACTCATCACCATGGCCATCCTGCAGAGCCCGCACAAGCGCCTCACGCTCAGCGGCATCTGCGCCTTCATCAGCAGCCGCTTCCCCTACTACCGCCGCAAGTTCCCCGCCTGGCAGAACAGCATCCGACACAACCTCTCGCTCAACGACTGCTTCGTCAAGATCCCCCGAGAGCCCGGCCACCCGGGCAAGGGCAACTACTGGAGCCTGGACCCCGCCTCCCAGGACATGTTCGATAACGGCAGCTTCCTTCGGCGCAGGAAGCGCTTCAAGCGCCACCACCCGCCCGCGGGAGCCCACCTGCACCACCCCTTCCCCCTGCCCGCAGCGCCAGCCGCCCTGCACGGCCCCTACGCGCGCCTGCTGCTCGCCTGTCCAGCCCGGCCGCCGGTCCCCGGGGCCTACCCCGCCGCCGCTCCCGGGAGCCGCCCGTGCTCTTTGCTGCATCCTCATCCCCTTCGCTACCTGCTGCTGTCCGCCCCTACCTACTCGGAGGCACCGAGGAAAGTGCAAGGCACGGACCTGCTGACCCCCAGCGGCTCCTTTGGAGCGCTGCAGCCGACCACCGGCTCCCAGCCTTGGGAGTGGGGCAAGGGGCCGGCGACACGGCCGGGAGGCGGGTGCACCTCCTTCAGCATCGAGAGCATCATGCAAGGAGTCCGAGAAGGTGGTACAGGGACCGCCCAGAGTCTGTCCCCGACTCCATGGGGCTACTGTCACCTGCTGCAACGCCCGTCGTGCCTGTTGCACACCCAGGCCACTGCCCCCTTGCTCCACGTGTCTGCCGCCGCCGCTGCCGCCGCCGCCAGGACGGTGTTGCAGCAGCAGCAGCAGCAGGACTCGGCCGGCAAAGGCGCGCTGCTGGGCCAGCACCTGTCCGCCGCGGCGCTGCTGGGGTGTCAGCCCGGAGCAGAGGGCTCCAGGCCGAAATCGGGCGGCGAGGGCACCTGGAGCCGAGAGGGAGGCCAGGGAGACCCCGGTCCGACTCTCCCAGCCGCCTGTCCTCGGACACTACCCCGTGCAGAGCCCGGACCAGGTGTCTGCACTGGCATCCCGCAGCAAAGCGACCGCTGATTTCTGTTCGTGGCGAGACGGTCACAAAGGGACAGTTGGGTACTGTTTCCTCAGACAACACGGACGTGAACTTCCCGTGCTGTCAAGGCTCTCCTTTCTCAGCCTTCACTTGTGGTTTGTAGGGCTTTTCCGATTTGCACATTTCCAGAGGAACTCATCGAGGAGTGGGGCATTTTGTTCTGGTGTAAAAAGGAAAAAAGATACAATGTGCAACGCACAAATGTTTTCCCTTTTTCACTTCCTAGGACCTGCGAGTAGTATTCCCAAGTCCAGTACAAAGTGCTCATGTCCTTTATGTCTTCCTGAAATCGATGTGTAATGTAAGTAGAATTTTAATTTCAGAGCATTTATTTCTGATTTGTGTCTGTGATGTGCCAACTTCCATGGAAAGGTGTTAAAATTAAACCCAGCTATATAGACTAAATAAAGTGCTAAATTATTACACGACATCATCTATTTTATATTAGTTCTCACTATTTGCTTTCTAAATGGAACTTCTTTTAAAATTAGTTCTTTTCTCCCAATTCAACAATTTATTCATTATGGACATCAGAAACAACTCATTTTCAAAAAGACTAAAACTTCCAAATATTTGAAGTTTAAAAAGACCTGTCTCTGGAAATATGGGGTTTAATATGTATAAAACTTATAGAATAAAATAATTGGAGGGAGCCCGGCTGGTGTAGCTCAGTGGATTGGGTGTGGGCTGGGAACCAGAGGGTCCTGGTTCAATTCCCAGTCGGGGTACATGCCTGGGTTGTGGGCCAGGTCCCCAGAGAGGGCCATGTGAGAGGCAACCATACATTGCTCTTTCTCCCTCTCTTCTCTCTCTGAAAATAAATAAATAAAATCTTTAAAATAATTGGAGGGAATATAAATATAATCTCCATTTATTTTTCATCCTCCTAAAGATGTTTATTTTTCTTCTGAATAATTTGGAGGACTATTTGAAATCAATTTGGAAGGCCAACGTTTGTTGGGTATGGAAGGAAGTTTTTTTTTAAGATTTATTTATTTATGTATTTTTAGATAGAGGGGAAGGGAGGGAGAAAGAGGGAGAGAAACATCAATGTGCAGTTGCCTCTCACGTGGCCCCCACTGGGGACCTGGACAGCAACCCAGTCTTGTGCCCTGACTGGGAGTCGAACCGGTGACCCTTTGGTTGGCAGGCGGGCACTCAATCCACTGAGCCACACCAGCCAGGGCTATATTTTAAAAAGCATTAGAACTTCCAAAACGAGGCCCCAAAGAAAAGGGCTATATCAAAGAAGCATTCATGTCCTGGACATTTACAATTTTAAAAATTTTCTTTCTAGGAAAGTGACATCTAGGGGAGCCTATTCTTTCTCTTTAGACCGGAAAGTAACTTATTTTTGTTTCGAAAAGAGTTAATTTCTGAGACGCCTTTGCAACCAGAAAGATTTCAGTGTACTCGGCTTCGGGTGACTGGGTGGGAGGGAAAGAAGACCAAGTGCCCTTCATGGCATACCCCGCCAGAGGACGCAAATTTCTAGAGCCCTCCCGCTCTTGAGCAAACTGATTTCCCCTCCTCTCTTTCCCTTCCCCACCCCTCCCCTTCCCTCCTCTTTTCTTTTTTCTTTTCTTTCTTTCTCTTTCCTTTCCTTTTCAAAGAATTGCTTTCAGGTCGGTTTTGGGAGAAGTCACTCTGTGAAAGTGAAGAAGTTCGCCCCCCTCACCGCCCCTGAGCCCCAGCCACGACTTTCTCGTCGCAGGCGGGAGGGATGACAGAGACGCCTGTATTTACAGCCGCTTAATCGGCCCACTCTAACTCCGGCTTCTCATCTCCACCCACCGCTCGGAACTTCTTTGGCACGTTCTGCCTGCAGTCCTTACCTCCTCGGGGCTTGGTCGTGCGATCCAGAGACGTTCTGAAAGGTCGCCAAGCCCAGCCTTAGGTAGCCGCTGGGACGCAGACGTTCGGAGTCTACCCTCTGCTCGGCACCTGCGACCTTCGCCTGCAGCAGCGCCGCCAGTCCCACACGTTAGGCTCCCACCTTGGGCTGCAGGCGACCCTCCCCAAACTTCTTTCTCCTTCATCCACCTCTGCCTCCTTGGGTTTTGATCACTGGTCAACGCAGTCTGTCTGACACTCAGCACCTCCGCTGTACGGTCGGTTTAGCAAATTCTCCAGATCTAGGCCAACCGAAGAGTTTGGGAAGAAGCCGAGAATAAAGGGAGCCCGTTCGCATTCCAACTCTCCCTTGCCCTTTGCGAGAAAACATCTCCAGACCTGCCTTCATTCTTTTACTCGGTCAGCAAACGTCGTCGGAGCGCCCGGTGGAGCCTCCTACGACCCTCGAGGCTCTCCCAGCGCGGCCCGCGTCTCTCAGGAGGCGGCGAGTTTTCTTCCTTGCCTCTGCGCCAGGCCAGACCGGTACAGCCACCAGCGCTGGTGACTGCGGGTCATAACCTGCCTCAAGCCGGCCCCCAAGCACCTAATTTTTACCTAATGAAACTGTGTCGAGTGATGAATTTTCAGGGAAAACGTGTTCAGTGGAAGAGCAAATTAAACGTTCTCCGATCCACCTGGCCAGAAGCGCGGCCACCGTGTGGAGTGGTCCGGTCTTAGTGGGGCCCGAGCGAACTGCTGACAACGTCGAGAACTCGCCGAGCCCTCACTGCTGGCCCGGCTGCACGTCCCGGGAGCCGTGGTGACTCGCAGCCGCCCAGGCAGGGAGGGTGGGCGGCGGGATGTGGACAGGCAGCGCCGTGCTCGGCGCGGTGACCAGGCCTGGTCGCGCTCCGGGCCGCGCAGAGCGCCAGGCAGACGCTCTGGGTCCCGGTGGTTCTGCGCAAGGGCGTCGCGGCGCCTTCGGAGTCCCGCCTCTGCTCACCCCGGGCTGGCCTGCGGCCGCGGCCTTGCTCGAGAGCTCCGGTCCATTTAAGATCCGCACGGACCGGGTACGTCGGTTCCGAATTGCGCGACGGGATAGAGTCTCCAGGGCGGTTCTCGACCCCCTGGCTCGTCTTCTTGAGACCAGAAAGCTGGATGCGTCCAGAGCTTCCCCGGGGAGCGGAGCGCTGGGGCCTGGGAGGCTCAGAGAGGCCGGGGCGAGCGCAGGCGGGAAACTTGGAAGAGACTCTGGTCCTGCCGCTGTGACAGTAACCGCAGCAGCGCACCTTCATTTCCCGCCCTGCGCCAGGCGCGGCTACACCTTTGACTCTCCCAGCTCCGAGAGACACGGTAGAGTCCCCGGCATGCAGTCAGACCTTCGTGACTTACAGAAATCACAAAACTCTCCCGAGGGTCCTTCTAACACCTGGCCCTGTCTGGTGTTTGAACCACAGCCCCACGGGCGTCCGCGGCTTTCTGTCGCCTGGGCCTCTCTCGGGTCTCAGAGCTCCCCCAGCTCCCCGGCCTTCTGCCCCGACTCTGCGTGTCCCTGGGAAGGTCACTGCGAGGACAGGACGCGGCCGCGGCCCAGCAGACATCGAACTAACGAACTCCACTCAACGCAAGATCTCAGCGAGGCCGGAGAGCGCTTTCCTCCTCCACCGCCGCGTTTTCGTTCTCTTTCCCCGCGTGGTCTGCAAGAACCCAGGCGTCGGGGGTACAGCGAGCCCTGGTCCGCTTGCAGGCGGGAGCCGCGGCCTCCTCTCTGCCGCCCACCCCGGGGCGCCGGTGGGCAGCTAACTGCCCCGCACTGCCCCGCAATCCGTGTCCCGCAATCTTGACACTGCGCTCCGCTCCGCGCCCCGCGCGGCGCCCGGATGCGGGCGACGTCCTGCTGCCGGCCGCACGGGCCTGCGAAGGGCGCGGGAGGGTGGGGACGCCGGGCCACGGAGCAGCTGCCCTCAGCTCACGCGCGGGTCGGAAGGTGGGTTGGGAGGGGAGGTGGGGGCTCAGATTTGGGAGAAGAGAGAGGGCGTCTGGGGGTCGGCGGACTGGAGCTCCGCGCGGGGGGGGATCCGGCAGGGCGACCGCACCCTAAGCGCCCAGATCCCGCATATCCAAACCGTTGGTGCTGGTTTATTCCTGGGAGCGTAGCTGACCCTGCAGAAACCATTCTCTTCTCCCGTCGGCCTAAACCAGAGCCCCCTGCTTCTTCCGTGTGGACTGGACTGCACCAACAGACGGTGGGAAAATCCACAGAAACAGCAGAAACGATTTTTTAAAAAAAGACTAGGATCAAAACGGCGATAAGAACTAATAAGGCTGGGGAAGAGATAAAGCAAATTTCGTCTTCTGAGATTTTGCACCAATCTTTCACCGCGTTTTGCTGAAAGCGGAGGGACTCCTAGCTCTCATTCCACCCAGTACTTGGGGGAAATGTCCAGAAATGTCTTCTGCATTAGCACCGATTCCAAACTAAATTGTAATCTTACTGTAATCGCAAATGTCACCTTCCTGTAATCTACAAAAATAGTTGAGTCTTAATGGCCGCTTTTTTATATCAGCACTGGCATTATTTCAATGTGTTTTAAGCACTTACTGACCCCACATACACCGCTCGGTTCAAAGAGCTTAGTTAGATGACAGCTGATACTATCAAAATTTGCCCCCTTCCCCCCAAAAGAAACACCCCAGAAAATTGGGTGTAGGAGAAAAAAGATTTGAGAATCCAGTTTGAAATTTAGTTCAACGCCAGTTTCCTGTTGCTCAACTACCTTAATATAACCAAGGTATGTATTTTAAAAGGAACACATATAACAGAAATATTTCGATAAAAACTTTATTCTTATTTGTTCTTAGAATGCAGGAGTATGTTTATTCAAGTCAGTAAATAAGAATATTTGGGGATAGTTATTATTTATTCAACCAGTGAAGCAGTTTCTATTCCCAAATTGAAGCAGAGAAAAATGAGATAAAATTAAGCACAAGAGATTTCCTTTTCTTCAGGTACTGTGGCTTTGCTCTCTGTAGCGTTGTCTGTATTTAGAGCCATGTTTGCGATCGATAATTCTTCAGATTGAGGTAACTGTTATTGTGTTATTCAAGGTGACTGTTGTGTGAAAGATACTGTGTTGCACTTCAAGCAGTATTTATATTTTCCCTTAATTATTATCTTTTTTTTTTTAATAATGGAAACTTCCAAATGCATCCAGAGCTAGAGATTGGTGTTATTAACCTCTGTGTACCTCTCAGCTGGGCCCACCTGGTTCCATCTCTTCTCTCTCAAAGTCCTCCCCCCGCGAGTTATTTTGTATCAAATTCCCAGATGTTCTATCATTTTATCCACAGACATTTTTGAACATTTCTCCAAGAGATAAGAATTTCATCAATGTAACCACACCACTGTTATCACGTGTAAGTCATAATAGCATTGATTCATCCAGGCAATGTTCAAATGTTCTCGACTGTCTCAAAACTTCCTGTTCAGTTGGTTGGCTTGAATTGGAATGCAAGTAAGGTCCACACATTATGTTTAGTTGATACATGTTCTCTTGTGTCTCTCTTAGGTTTCTCTCCAACATTCTTTTATTTAAAAAAAGATGCCCTTTTGTTGTTGTTGAAGAAACTGGACAAATTCTTCTAGTCTTGATGAATTTGGCATTTTGGATTTTGTGATTAAAGGCAATATTCTTATGGTGAGATATTCCCAGGCATAAGGTCATTTTAGACTTTTGAATATTAGCAAATAATAATATTGTGTGTAGAGGGGAGGGAGTAGTCAAGATACTTTGAAGAGTCCACTGTTGAGAAAATAAATTTTTATTAAGGTAGGCATGGGTCTGGGAAAGGTTATGTGAGAGTTCCCTAAATGTAAGTATAATGTTTTCTTACAACTTTTAAGACTATATGGCTATTTCCATATTTATAGAAATATAGGATTACTAATCAAATATTTCATCTAAAGATATAAATCTAGTCTTATTTTGGCAAAAATGAAGCTCCTTGTTCCTTTCAATTTTTAGTTGAAGTTCCAAGGACATTTTATGTTTCAAAATTTTAGGTTTTATATTGTCTTGTATTTCAAAGTGAAAAAATTAAAATGTGGTAACATCCGGTCAGGATCAGAGCAGGGTAATAACGAATTCTGCACTCATGAGAAGAACAATCGTTTTCGGATAACTCCAAATCAAAGGGACTCGGGATAGGAAAGAAGTTAGGAATCAGGATGGGAAACTGGATAGAACAAATTTCACTTGAATATAAGAAATATGTTTAATAGAAGTTGAAAGTAGCCAACTTTGGGGGGCTCCTTATTACTTTAATGAATATGCACACCAAGTAAAATTTCCATTTTGATTTTTCCTGTGTATGTTGAGCTTTTATGATCTCATTCCTCCGGGTCTGCAGTTATGTGCCAAGGTCTCTGTGCTCCCCACTCTCTGGAGTTCCTGTGAAGGGAGAGGCCAAGTCTTATTTATCTTTATATCTCAAACAGTTTCCAGAACATTGTCAAAAATACTCATTCAATTCATTCAAATCTATCATATCCCGATTCATCAGGAGCTTGACATATAGAACTTAATATGATATCATATATTATATCTGTGTATTACATATACAAATATATCTATTATATTTGACATGCAATAGCTTTGAAACATTCATCCTGGAATAGATTTCCAGTGTTTACTAAAGTTATTTAAATGCCTACTGTATGGAAACGGCTTTTGTTTGTTAGAGCAAAACCTAGACTCCTGTCTTCTCAAGGACCGGTCCCGTTTCCAGGATAGATGGACGGCGGTGAGAGGTTGGGTTTCTGGATGAAATGTGTGTTGGTTTGCATTCTAGCACTGACTCTTCCCATCTCTACAATTTTGGGCAAGCAACGCAACCACTCAAAGCCTCAATTTCCCCATTTACACAGTGGAGATGATTATAGATCTCATTTACACTGTGGGGATTACCTACAATAATGCGTATTAAGTGCTTAGCACAGTGCATGTCATGAGCTAAATGCTCTACAAACATCAGTTATTATTTAGTGATGCTGATAACTATGATGTGCCTCTAGGTGATATATCGGTAGAATCCTGCCTGACACCCTCTTTCCAGTGTCCTGGTCAGTCTCACATGCTGAGCATCCCTTATTTCTTGCCGCACATGGATGGTGCCCTGGACATGCTGTTTGTTTTCCACCAGAAGGTCCCCAATGCAGGTCGCCTGCTAGTTTAGTTCAGCCTCTGGTGTGAGGGGCAAGCACATGCACCGCCACTTCCCAAGGACCAGCAGAGTGAAGTACACGCCCTTTGGGTGAGCTCTTCCTGTTTGCATAGAGAACCACTCTTGTCTACCCCTGAAGCCTGGTAGATAACATGAAGTAACCACAGGACCTGTAACATTAGAATTCATGCATGTAGAATAATAACAAGATCATCCTTCTGTTGAGTGAGTTGCCTGCTTCATTTCTGCTCAGCTTAATTGTTACTTGATATGTAGATGTGTTTTTCACTCATTCATCCAGAAAAGAGTGATTGAGCAATTACTCCATGTTTGTGCTGGGAGCAAGGGATCCAACGACAAGACAGATGCAGCTCCCTCCGTCCAGGCTTGGAGTCCAGCTGAGGACACGAAGGAGGAAGCAGGCAGCTACAGGACTGTGTGATGGGTGTGATGCTGGGTCAGCCCACAGTGTGTGAGAGCATGCAGGAAGAATGGGGGCACGCATGCAGCTGTCCAGCAAAGCGTGCCAGCTTCTTCAGATTACTTTCATTAATGAGCTCGGAGGTGGTGAGAGACACACAGACACTAGTTTGTTTTCACGGCTTCCAATTTGTTCAGGTGGGTTCCAGTTTGTCCTTGCCTTTCCCCACTTCATGTGAAGCTTTTCCTTCTGACTGATGGTCTGATCACTGTGCAGTGATTTCCAGCCACCACCAGCCACAAAGGCCTGCTGCAGACTTCTGCACCAGCTCTCACAATTGCACAGTCTAATCCCTATAATAAATCCCTTATTGCATACCACTCACAGTGGTCCTGCTTCTGTGATTGAATCCTAATGGACACATGCCCATTAGGTTATAAGCTCCTTGCGAGAACAGACCAGATGTTATCCCTTTTCCTCTGGAATCCAGACCAAGGGTCAGCAAAATTTATCACTTCCTCTTTTCTTCTCTTTCTCCTTTTCATGTTCTGTTCTCCTCCCCTTCCTCTTTCTTTTCTCCTTCTCTCTTTCCTCTCTCTTCTCCTCCTCCTCTTAACAATCTTTAAAAAGGTACACCCATTCTTACCTCTCAGGCCATACAAATGCAGCCATTGTTCTCTCCTGGCCCCTGGTCTATTCTTAACCAATGGTTCTCAAAGAAGGGGCACCAAACTCGGGAGTGACTTTTGTTTTTTGGCATAATGATTGAGAGGCATCACAGATACCGAGTGAGGTTTAGGGTTGATGAACATCCTGAAATATACCAGCAGTCCCACCCAAAGGAGAAAACCATACATGATACTCGAATTTGAATCAATGGTGTAACACTTCCTGTAAAAGTTCTGTACTTGTCATTGTCACTTCCATGGTGATTTACGTGTTTAGATGTAAGCATATGACTAGTTCACTGTCTTCTTGTGTAGTCCTATTTGACATTTGGAAACATCCAACCTTTATTTCCTAAATATTTCTTTGGTCCCTGTCCCCTGGCCTTGGACTCCAAATACACAGATATCAGGCTGTTTAAAGTTGTCCTACAGCTCACTGATGCTGTTTTTTTTTTTTCTATATTTTTTCTCTGTTTCATTTTTCATAATTTCTATTGCTATGTTTTTAAATTTACTTATCTTTTTTCTGCAGTGTCTAATCTGCTGTTAATCCCCTGTTAATTTTGTCTCTAGTTAAAATGCTCAATTTTTTCTAAAGCATCTGGAACATATGAAATATAGCTATATAACTGTTTAAATGTTCTTGTATAGTAATTCTATCATTTGTGTCATTTCTGGATTGGTTTTGATTACTTTTAATTCTAATTATTTGTCACATTGTCTTTTCATGACCCTGATAATTTTTGATTGGATGACAGGCATTGTGAATTTTATCTCGATAGTTGGTACTTGATAATTTTGTATTTCCTATGTGGAAAGGATTTGATCCTTTCAGACCTTGCTTTATTGGGCGATAAGAACAGCATTTAGTCTGGAGCTGGTTTGCCCCACTACTGAGTCACAAGCCATCTGAGTAATCTGCCCAGTGCCTCATGAACCGAGGTCTTCCATTCTGGCTGATGGCAATCGGCAGTATTCTGGCTCCATGTGAGCACCTGGTGCTGTTCCCTTTACTCCTTGTGGATGGGTCTTCCTCTGCTCTCAGGTTGCTTTTTCACACGCACGCTCTAATCAGTACTCTGCCGATACTCAAGGGGGAGGAGCAGTTGCTGCAGCACCTAGTGGTGCTCTCCTCCCCAGTTCTTGCTCCATTCTATTCTAGCCACCTTGGCCTTCACAGATTCTCAGCTCTGTCTCCTCAACTCGGGAAGACCTCTGTGCTCTGTCTGCACCCCCTCCCTGTGCTGTGGCCTGGAAAACCCTCACAAGGCAGTAAGCTGGGACAACTGAGGGCTCGCCTGGTTTGTTTCCCATCTCTGGGGGATCACTGTCCTTTGTTGCTTAGTTCTAGTATCTTGGAGACCACTGTTTTATATATTTTTCCCAGTCTTTTAATTGTTTTAAGGTGGAATAACAAAAGCTAGCCAAGCATTTACACATCAGAACACATATAATTTTACTTTAAGCTACTTTTCTTTTAAAATTGTTATCTTTTATTTAGGGCATTGCATCAATTACTTGGAAATTCTATTATATTCACATCTACTATCTAGCCGTTTTATGTAAGGATAGTGCAGAGGGCATTCCAGGGAGCACTGTGTCTGACAGGGTGAGACTCGCGGCTCTGATACCTAGAGGGACTTTATAGTTTATTATGCATATAGAGATACTTTTGAGGGTGACATGGGTGCTATGATGATTACATCAGGACCATGGCCTAAACCAGACTGTCCCAGGCAGCCTGGGACATATTTGTGTCTCACCTGTACTCTAGGTCCTTATCCAACTCATTACTTAATTCTACAGCCTTTATTGAGCCTGCTGTGTGCCAGGGGCTGCCATGGACAAGATCGATCAGTAAGGCAAAATCTTTGCCTGAAGGAGCTGACAGAGAGACAGGAGACGGTTTGTTGTAACCCAGGGTGACCTGTGCTCTGACGACAGCCCGATGAAGGGCATGTGTAACTCCAGTGGCTGGGGTGGGGGGTGGGGGGGTGTCAGGGCAATTCACAGAGGAGATGAGTCCTGAAGTGTGTTCATTGGGTCCTTAGGATGGGAGGTGGGAAGCAAAAGTATTCCAAGGAGTGTGTGTCAAGGCCAAGAGCCGAGGTACACCAAGTGATTACAGAGTGATTCTGATTGGCTGGAGAACAATGTACATGCAGAGCTGGGAGGAAAGGAAGGGAAAAGGTAGTACTTACAACAATAGCAGTTAATATTTAGTGCTCAATTACCACATACTAGGTGCAGTTTGGGACACTGTAGACATATTAGTTTATTTAATCTTTACAACAACCCAATGAGGTAGGTACTATTATTCTCATTTTACAGATGAAGAATCTAATACGATGCACAGAGAGGTTAAGTACCTTGTCCAGGGCCACACAGCAAGTATGTGATAGATCCTGGAATTGACCCCAGTCTCCTTTTACTCTAAACTGTTGATAGCCAGATGCTATGAAGCCTTATTATTCCAAGCCAAGGTGTGCCAAAGACATTGGCATGCAGGCAATCAGGAGGCTCTGAAGCATTTGAAGTAGAAAAGTGACTATCTTAGGTGGTATAGGAAGCTCTCCCTGCAAGCAGCATTCAAGCGAGATTTAGGGAGGATTTATATTAGTCACAAGGGGTGGTGAGAGTCTGAGCTAAAGCTGCAGGAGCAGGGGTGGGAAGGAGGGGAACTCCCCAAACCCACATGGATAGAGTCTTCATGTGACTGCCTTAGTGACTGCAGTGACGGGGGCAGGAGGAGCCCAGGAGGGTGCCGCATGGCTGACTTGCGCCCCCACATGGACACATGGATTATCGAGGGGGGACCCCAAAAAATCGGAATTATCTCCTGAAGGGTGGGCCCCTTGTAGTACCGGCATCTCCCACTAGGTGAGTGTTCTAGGAACCCATCTGCATCAGTGCAGCAGCTGGCATTGTTGTGAGAGGCTGCATTCAGCTTCAGTGAATTTTTTTTTGAAGACTCTTTCAATGCGTTTTCTCATTTCATGATAGGTGATTTATGAGCATACCTGCCCACACTGCTCAGAATGCCCAGCAGTTTTTGACAAAAAACAGCACGATCTCCATGCTCCACCCTCCCTATTCACCCGATCTCACCCCAGGTGACATTCTTTTGTTTCCCTGGATGAAAAAGTCCCCAGAGTTAAATGTTTTGTCAATGTGGAAGAGGTGAAACAAAAAATAGCAGAAACACTAAAAGGCATCAAAATCAATGAGTTCAAAAACTGTTTTGAGCAGTGGGGAAAACATCTCAATAGGTGTATTGCATCAGATGGAGAGTATTTTGAAGGTGACTGAAATTTAAACATATAAGAATGAGTACGTGATTTTTTATAAATAAATTCCATTTTGGGGGTCCCCGCTTGTAGAAGGAGAAGCAGGGGTGTTTGAGAAGGGGGTTCTGACAGTGACTTCCAACTTAGCCATGTGGTAGTTCAGGTGCTTGTACCAGCGTCAGGTGGACATGTTCAGGAGGTGGTAAGAACTTCAAAGCTAGAACTTGGGGGAGAAGTCTGGGCTGTGGGGTCTGGGGAGTCACCATCATGTCGGTGGGAGGAGAGCTGGTGTTTGGAGGAGATCGCAGCAGGGCCTGAACAGAGTGAGAAGAGAGGCAGGGGTGGTCCCAGGAATGCCACTTTTCAGTAGGTGGCCTTGTGAGTGGGAGGCAGTGACGGGGGCTGAGAAAGATGCTGGAGGAGAACGAATGCCCAGTGATGTTGTAGATGCCGAAGGGGAAGGGCAGCGACAGGAATAAGTGAGTAGCACGAACTGAGGAAGGTCAAATAGAACAAAGACTGTTTGGCTCTAGCAGGTTATAGATGGAAGAGACTTGGAGCCAAAAGGAAAACTGTGGTGGCTTAGAGGGCGTTGGTTTCCTGGGGCTGCCATTAAAAAGTACCTCATACTTGGCGCTTTGCAACAACCGAAATTTATTCTTCTCCTATTCTGGAGGCTGGAAGTCCGAAATCAAGGTGTCAGAAGGGTCATGTTCTCTCTGAAGTCTCTGGGGACGGGTCTGTTCCATGCCTTTCTCTTAGCTTCTGGGGCTGCCGGCAATCCTTGGCATTCCTGGCCTTATAGACGCATCACCCCAGTCTGTGCCTCTATCATCATGTCGCATTTTCCGTTTGCTGTCTGTGTTTCTTCTCTTCTTATAAAGACACCAGTCGTACTGGACCTTTCTCCTAACTAACTACATTTCAACACCACAGTTCCCGAGAAGATCACATTCTGAGGTTCCTGGAAAGGACATGAATTTTGCGGGGAGACACTGATCCACTTAACCCAGGGGTAGATAAGTAGCCAGGAAGATTGTAGACTTCACTCTAAGAAGCTAGAGACATAGACAGGGATAAAAGGAGGAGTTTTCCCCCCAAGATGGGAGAGACTTAAGTTACTTTGTTGAATAAATGAAGGAGTCCCAGGGATGGAGAGGTTAAAAATTCTGGACTGAGAGCATATAACTGATGGTGCAAGCTCCCGAGGGGCTGGGGGTTGGGACACAGGTGGATGGCTCAACAGTGGGCAGAACCGGGGGTGGGAAGGGGAGGGGTGTGTGCAGATGCAGATGTGTTTGCGCGCAGAGGGGACAACAATCTGAGCAGAAGAAGCGTGACAAGGCAGCTCTGTGCGTGATGGAGGTGTTCAGTAAGCAAATCGAGAGCAGATGTTGGAGTGAGCAGCTGAGGCAACAGCTTGTGGAACTAGCCCTACTTTGTGGGTAGAGCATTAGTTAAGGATCCTGGCCATGGGAACCAAGGAGAGGAGGGTAATCTGTTCGTGCCTATTGCAGAACGTGGGGGTGGGGCAGTTTCAGCGTCAACCTGGAGAATGTCCGTGAAGGCCAGAGTGAGAAGCCCTGCAATCAAGGGCGCCAGTTCCTTATTTGGCGGTGAAGTCCTTGCCCAGCACTATTACTGCCCTCTGTGTGACGGTCCCAACCTGGGACAGTCTGGAAGAGTCACTGTGGAAAAGGATGGAGGGGTAAGAATGTATCCCCAATGTTGAGACGTAAAGAGGATTCTCTGAGATAACTCATGCAGGGTGGCGGTGCAGGTGCATGGAAGAAGCCCCCCTTGCTTCAAAGTCAGCATGGAATTCAGTTCATGGAGAGCAGAGCCCATCCCGTTTGGACCCCTGCCTTGGCCTGACTTTATTCCCCAGGCTGGAGGAATACTTCTCAGGATGAACTCAAGAAGGGAAAAGCACAGACCCTTGTCAAATGACAGACTCGCGTGCCTCCTGGGTAGTCCCTTGAGTCTTCGCACACTTTTTCTTCCACGTGGCTTTGCCCCTTAACCTTGGGGTCTGTGTGAGGAACCAGGAGGCTTGCGGGATAATTATTCCAAGTGAAATTCCTAGTGTTCTCCATTTATCAAACGGAGGGAAAAGCTTTATATAATGTAATCGTTTTCACAGGGCTTATTTCTACCAAATCAGTTTTGGGTTCATAGTGAGGAATCTTTTCTGGATTAAACTGTTTAATTGTTGTGGAGATCCTGGCCTAAAATCAGAGTAGATAAAAACACTGTTAGAAGAGGTGAAATTCTAACTCTTAATGGCACCAAACAGGGCTGAGCCCTGCCCTGCAGTTTTTATACCTGCGTTTCAGTGAGCTTCTGCTGCGGTGAAACCGCAGCTCTCCACTAGGGACAATTGAGCCTCCCCCGCCCCCAGGGGGACATCTGGCAAATGTCTGCAGACACTTCTTCTTCTTCTTCTTCTTTTTTTTAATAGAACATGAGTCTTGTCTTTTTTAAAAATCCACACCCAAGGACAAGTCCATTGATTTCAGAGAAAGGAGAAGGAAGAGAGGGAGAGAAACATTGACGTGAGGGAGAAACATTGACTAGTTGCCTTTTGTAAGCGCCCCGAACAGGGACCAAACCCACAACCTAGGAGTGTGCCCTGACTTGGAACCGAGCCTATGACTCCTTGGTTTGCAGGATGATGCCCAACCAACTGAACCACACCAGCCAGGGATTTCCCCCTCCATTTTTAAAAATTGTGGCGAACACACATAATATACAATGTACCATTTTTACCATTTTTAAGCTCTCGCATTCAGTGTACTCACACTGTGGTGCTTCCATCACCACCCTCCCTCCCCAGAACAGTTTTCATGTAAGACTGAAACTCTGCCCATTGAACAATAACTTCCCACTTCTTCCTCCACCAGACCCTGGCCTCCTCCTTCTACTTTCTGTCTCTAGGACTTTGATTACTCTAGGCATCTCACATTTGTGGAATCAGACTGTCTGGAGGCATTTCTGATTGTTGCAGCTGGGGAAGGGGTGCTACTGGTGTCCTGCCGTGGAGGCCAGGGATGCTACACAACATCCTGCAATGCACAGAATAACCCCACAACACAGCACAGCTCACGCCCCAATGTCAAGTGCGCTGAGGGTGAGAAACCCGAGCTAGAAGAGTTTCATTCATAATCTCAAGCTATAGCATATTAATCAAAAGACACTAGTTATGCTGCAGTAATAAACAATCTGCAAATCTCTGTGATTTAACACAAAAATATTTAATTTTGCTCTGCCGTGAGACATCCTAGGCCTACACTCAGTAAGTGATGGGTATTGCAATAGCTTTTAAAGCTTCCATGGCAAGTGTGCACTTCACTCACTTTCACTCACATTGTACTTGCCAGATCCAATCACATGCCCACGTCTCACTGAAGCCGGAAAAGCTGCATTTGTGCTGCCTGTCATCTACCAGACCACATAAGCAGAGACAGGGATTGAATCGTATGGGCACTTCATTCAGATGGCCGGTGATCTGAGAAGATGGCAGGTTATGTACCCTAACAGACGGTCTTACATTTCCTTTCAAGCCAGCCTCTTTATAAGGAGGAAGAAGTGTAGGTAAGAGATTTGGAATTCAGGAAAGAGGTCAATCAGATAAAAGCTGCAATCCAGCAATTTCCCTAACACCCTTTCATCCACTGACCAATCATTTTCTTTATCTGGTCTTGTGTCCTGGGTCCTGTGTCCCGTGTCCTGTGTCCTGGGCAGTGGACTGTCTCTCCCAGGAAGACAGTGGCTCGGATACCACCTTGATTGCTTCTGGTCTCTTCTGGAGCACAAAGGTCAATCGCCTGTGATCTCCTGGAGTCAGGGTGGGCTCTCCCTGTAGCTTTTTACATGCATTAACTAGTAGGCTTATTAGCTATTACCTTAAACTAAAATTTTCTAACTCTTGAGTCCCCTATCCTCACTTCCAAAAGGGTAAACAAGTGCACTTCTACTCTGTGCCTGTCAGAAAGAGAACCACCACACATAGCAAGTAAAACCAAACTTCCTGGGTTCTCATCTGCTTGACATGCTGGTGTCCAGAGCAAGCCTTCCAGTAGGAGAGCTCAGGTTGCCTGTCAAGGGAAGTGGTAGCTGCACGTGCTGTCCCCAGGGTCCTTCAATAACTAGCTTCCTCTGCAACTTCAGGTCTTGCTGCCATACTGGGTTCTGCTTCTTGCAGATTTTCTGTTTGCTTTTGCATCATCCCCTTTTTGGAGCCTTAGCTTACTTGCTTCTTTAATTACAACCCGACTTCTTCCTTTGGGTGGGAGTGTCTCCTTCCTTTGGCCTCAGTGTAGTGAGGGTAATCTGAGCAACTGTGCCTGATGCGTCCTGGTGCTTCCTGAAATCTCTATCTTTATGACTTTGGCCTAAAGGCTCTTGCATTAGACTGTTGATTCCTCTTTTTTTTTAGTAGACTTTTATGGTCACAACAATATTGAGCAGAAAGTACAGAGATTTCCCAGATTTCCCATAGACTTCTATCCCCATTCTCAATCCCCCACCAGAGTGGCACATCTGTTACAACTGATGAACCCACACTGACACATCTTCACCCAAAGTCTGTAGTTCACATTGCGGCTCACTGTTGGGCATTCTGTGGCTTTTGTAAATGTATAATGACATGTATAGCATTATAGTATCATACAGAGTGGTTTCACTGCCCTCAAAATCCCGTGTTCTGCCTGCTCGGTGTTCTCTCCCCAAAGCCTCTGACAACCACTAATCTTTTTTCTGTCTCCATAGTTTTGCCTTTTTCAGAATGCTGTATAGTTAGTCATACAGTATGTAGCCTTTCTAAATTGGCTTCTTTTAATTAGTAATATACTTTTAAGATTCCTCCACATCTTTTCATGGCATCATAGGTCATTTTGTTTTAATGCTGTATTTAATGTTGTATTATCTGGAGGTACCACAATTTATTTATCCATTAATCTACTGAAGAACATCTTTGTTGCTTTCAGATTATTACTTACTTTTCAGAAAGTGATTCGGCAGCAACTATGCCGAGACTCTAATAATTTGGAAGAAATTGCAAATATTTAAGTAAGTAAATTGTTATACTCCATCTACTAGTTTTTTTAAAACAATAAAAAGCCTGGTGGTTTTTCATCCTGACTGCACACTAGAGTTACTGGAGAGCTCTTAGAGATAGATACTCTGATGTGGATCCCATTTCAAGCAATTTAAATTAATAGTTTCGATTGTTTTATGTACAGCCAGGATTGAAAATCACTGGTTTATCTATTCCAATGGAGCACATTTTACATGGAACTCATCCTGGTCCCATTAAGGTAGTAATCTCCTTAGAAACCAGAGACTCAGTTCTGATTAGTTGATTAGTAACTCCTGCTCTTAAAAATTTTTATAGAACCCAGAACTGTGGGGACCTCAATAGAATCATTCAAGTATACAAGAATATTTACGACTATTTTTTTTTAAGGAAAATCTTGACCTGCCATAGGTGCTCTTGAGACTCATCTCCTTGTGAAAGTGAAATGGGCCTCTACCCAATTGATAATAAAAGTAATGCCCCTCACTGACCGAGGGGCTACTGTGCAATGAGCATCGTACTGAACATTGTAAACATACGTTGTTTAAAATTCTTGACACAGGCGTACAAGGTTGGTATTGTTCCCACCTCTGTTTTGCAGCTGAGGAAACTGAGGTCCAAAAAGACTAAGAAAAATCACACAGGTTGTAACTTGTAGACTTGGGCGTTGAACCCCTGTCCAAAAACTCACAGCTCTTGCTCTTTTGATGACACCATGCAACACTGATGATGACGTCGACATGTTGGTAGAATAAGTGAAAAGGAAGTTATTTTGAATGTAGGCATCTGAACAAGTTTTCTGTTACTTTTGAGATCATGGTGTTGAAGACATTTTTCATAACGTCTATAAGTCCCCCGTTACAGAACCCCTGGAACAAAGCCCTGCTTTAGCGTACGTTCTCCGGCTGACTAGGACAGATATTGCTCGGCCATTTTCAGCTCCTAGAATCCTATTGACTCCTCTCCTCTGCTGATTCTGCTCCAATTTTCTTCATCATTATGAATTTTTTAAAAAAACCTCTCCCTTCAGTCATTAAAAAACTCCCTTCAGTGGTTTTTGGAGGAAGCTGAGAAGAAAAGATGCATCTAGTCTTCCAGGTTTCCCCGTAGGACTTTGGGGTCTTTCACGGTCCTGTTCGGTGTCTGGATCTTTGTGTATTTCTCCTCTCAGCAGAAATGCCAACACCATAGCCTGAATGGGGTCATGTTCCCGACTTCAGGATGGGTTGGTCTGGGCCTATTACCTGGAGTGGCTGAAAGAAGATGAGTTCTGAGAGGCAGGTGCCTGCTGTGGAAAAGAGGAGTGTTCAGGTGCAATCAGAGGCAGGAAGATTAGACAGAGAACGAGGTCAGAGACAGGTCAGGGACAGATACTTGAGGAAAGAGTAAGCCAAAGCATTTAAGATCCAAAAGACAATGACGAATCATGGACCTCAGCCACTCACTTTTTTTTTTAAACTATATTTTATTGATTATGCTGTTACAGTTGCCCCATTTCCCCCCTTCACTCCCCCCTCCCCTTTACCCCCCTTTCCCCTCCCTTTAGTTTTGTCCATAGGTCCTACACATAAGTCCTTCTGCTCCTGTACTTCCTATACTGTACTTCCTATACTGTTCCCTTGTCTGTTGTTAAGCCACTCACTTTTATTAGCCAGAAGATACAGAGTGATTTAAAGGCTCAAGCCAGGCCAGACTGGATCCAAGCCCTAGGGCTGGTGGATTTATGAATGGTGTCCAAGTTTCTGTGGGATGGGATTTGAGGGGATCCCCCACATTCAGCTTACTCAGAGCATCAAACGTAGCAGCCTTTGAAGGAGCCTGAAAAAGCTAGCATTGAATTCGGGGTTTTTTTGCTGAAAAGTATTTGCGAGAATTAAAGCAAGTGTTATTTAGCCGACTGCCTCTACTATAGAAGCACCTTGATAGGGAGCCAGCAAGGCTCACCTTACTCTGAACCGCATGATTTCCTGGTGTACCTGACTGGTTGTGCCTCCAGGTAGACAAACAAAGGAACTTAAATAGATTTGAATCAGAGGATGTTAAAGCTGAAAGGAATCTTAAGTCTTCTACTTGGGTGATGGCAAATTAGGTTCATTGCGAGGGGCATTTCTGACTAATAGGTAGTGGCTGCTCAGAGTTCTGTGTAGGGAAAGGTTTCATCTACAAAGAAAGGATTCACAGTCCATTAGAGACTCTAATGGGCATGGGGGGGAGTGAATGGTCATACCTGCAGCAGGACTTGGCCATCCCCGATTCTAATCCAATACTTCTGTGTGCCAGGAAACAGAAGCTCAGAAACAGTGATTTGTTAATGTCATTGTCTTACTGCTTTTGTGTCATCTCTTGTAGAACTGAGGTCTCCTGTCTCCAAGAGGGTCAGCTGCCTCATTACCATGTAACTTGGCTGGGTTTTCCAGTTCATCCACGTCATAAATATTTATTGAGGAACCTACTTGGTTTCTGGCACTGAAATAGGTGCCGAATATGCAGCAGTGAATAAACAGACCAAGTCCCTGTCCTCACTAGCCTTACATTTTGGAGAGGAGATGAATTAGTAATTATTAGGAGAAAGCAGGAATTTTCTGCTTTCCAGGGTAGGATACCAGAAGGTAAATTATGATGAAAGGAAATTTGGGGTCAAGTCCTTAGTATACATACATTTTAGGATGAGTGGGGTGGTCTGGCAGAGGGTACAGGTGCTCTAGTGCAGTCAGAGAGCACCAGAAACCTCGCTAAGACTCTTTCATGCGCTGTGAGGCACCCTCGCTGTCCCTCATTCATGCCAACCTCACTTCTTCCTCAGGGCCTTTGCACTTGCTGATCCCTCTTCGAGGATTGCGCTTCCTCTAGATATCCACATGGTACTCTTTTACTTTCTTCAAATCTCTGTCAAATATCCCCTTGCAAGAGAGGCCTTCCCTCACCCCTGCAGCGCAGAATAACTGTCTTCCTGCCCACTTACTCTGCTTCACCCTTTTTCATAGCGTTCATCACCACCTGCTGCAATACATGTTGATTTGTTCATGGTTTATCTTCCTTTCTAGAATGCCAGATCCATGAGAGCAAGAGTCTGCTCATTGATGTGCTTCTATAGTCTAGGAAAATGTCTGGTCCATAGTAGGTGCTTAATGAACAATTTTTAAATGAAGGGTGGAGAATAGATGGTGGGGTGGGAGAATAAGAAATGAGTCCAATCTCTAAAGGTGCAAACTGTGCATGCAGGAGATCTAGGGGAGATTCCAAGGCCTCCTTCAGCTGGGTGAGGTGGTGCTGTTGATGTCCCTGCAACCTGAGACCTGGCAGGTAGACGGGAGGCTATGAGCTTCCACCTTCTGAAGCCACAAGGTCACTTTCAGTCCTTCCTGTTCATTTCCAAGCTGCCTAGAGTATTATGCACGCTTAGTCTTCTTACCAGCCTCCTCACTGCTGCATAAACTCTTGCCTTAACTTACAGCTTAAATAGCAGTGGGAAGCAGGACTTTATGGATATATATAAAGTTAAATAAATGAAGTTAAAGAAAAATGTAAACTTCTTGGCAAATTAAGTTTCCACACCCTGCCCTGCCCCTGCCACACTGTGGTCCCTGAAGTTACTCATCGGTGGACAATTTGGAGCTGCCTTTGCATTCTTTCAAAACGAGGACCAGGTCTGCATCCATTCCTTTTTACAGCTATCACATTACCCCTGGCTTTCAGTGTAGGCTGCTGTGCTCCAGGGATAGAAAAATAAATCCAATAATAAAAATAACAACAGTATTAATAATGAACATTTGTTTTACTTACCATGTGTCAGCTACTATACTAAACCTTTAAATATAACACTTAATAAATGTGTTATGTATATACTTGTATATATCTCTTCATTGAATCCTTACAATGACCCTTTGAGGTCAGCATTACTGTTTATCCTGCAGAGCCTCAAGTGGCCTAAGCTGCACGGAAAGAGAGGAGTGGGGCTTTAAGAACGGGCATGCTGGGTATGGTGTGTATGGTGAAGTCCACGTGGCCACTGGAGGAAACAAGAATGGGGCCTGAAAGAAGCGTCACAGATCCCAGAGAGAAGGTCACTGCATAGCCCTGGGGTCACAGGGGAAAACACCAGAGGGGTCTGGAGGCTGAAGACAGGAGCAAGGGGATTGCTTAGGCCACAGCTTCTATTGTTGGGGCTTCTGTGGAAAGACAAGGCAGGGGAGAGTAAACAGTTTGGGACTGGCTGGTGTGAATAATTTTGGTGGGATCTGGGATGTAGGGTGATCTCTAGTTGCCTGATACCTGGCTCTGGGTGATTAAGGCAGAGGCCTATTGTTTCCTGGGGCGTAGGGGCCAGATAGAGGAAAGCAGCTCTGAATTAGTTTGCATATCACAGGCTTGCTCTGGCTGGGCCCTTTGATTCCTCTAAGAATTGGCTGACTGTAGGAGGGGCAGTCCCTCAGCCAGAAAGGCTTTTGGAGATGTCAAAACATCATAATATACAAGAATCGAAAAGTATGGTAGTTCCCTGTTACTCACAGTTTCACTTTCTGAGGTTTCCGTTACCCATGGTCAATTGTGGTCTGAAAATATTAATAGGAAAATCCCAGAAACAAACAATTTGTAAGTTTTAAATCGTGCACCATTTTGAGCAGCGCGATAAAATCTAACGAGACCCACTCTACCCAGCCTAGGATGGGAACCATCTTTTGTCCCGCATATTCGTGCTGCACAGGCTCCTGGCCCCGCCTGTCAGTCACTCAGCAGCTGCCATCTTGGTCATCGGATAGACGGTGCAGTGTTGCCTGCTTGTGTTCACAAAGAGAGGCCACGAAGTGCTGTTACATGCAGTCAGAAGGCGAAGAGTGGCCTAAAGCTCCATCACAATGCCTTTGTCACCCCCTCACTTCATCTCGTCACATAGGCACTGGATCCTCTCACATGCACACAAGGACGGTGAGTACAGCACAATAAGATATTTGAGAGGGTGCAAGCACATTTGCAGAACTTTTATTATAGTAATTGTTATAATCATTCTATTTTATTATTAGTTATTGTTGTTAATATCTTACTGTGCCTAATTTAGAAAGTAGACTTCATGATAGGCATGTATGTATAGAAAAAAACAGTACCTACAGAGTTTAGTACTATCTGTGGTTTCAGGCATCTGCTGGGGGTCTTGGATCGTATCCCCCGCAGATACGAGGGGGGACTGATGTATATACAATTCAAACCTAATTGTCTGGTTCCAGGTCTGGAGACTAATCTGCCTCCTGTGTTTCCCAGGTGGATGGCCCACGTGCCCACACTCCTGGGGCCCTGCCACCACGTGGGCCATCACAAGTGCTCTGTCGGAGCTCTCAAGTGCAATGGGAGGGGAATGGTTTTTAACTGAGACAACTGCTTGGTGGATTGGAAATTTTTGGATTGGACTCAGGACTTTGGAAGACAGATATAGGAGATAAAGTAGGGGCATGCCTGCAGAGAAGCACCGCCAGGTCTGTTTCAGGGAAAGGCCGAGAGGAGTGTGGAGTATTACAAGGGGTAAGGAGGCAGACAGACAAGCCCGAGGGCATAGAGTGGAGGTCTTTGAAGGCCAGGTTAGAGAGTTTTGAGTTCTGTTTGCAGAGAGGAACTATACAAGAACGGCAACACTAGGAAGGATGCTAGAGATAAATGAGGAAACCGAGGCTCAGGTTCACACAGTAATAAGTGGGCACCATTGGGAAATGATGTAGCAGGCAGAGTTTGCAGAATAGGCAGGCACTTGTGATAATCTCTGGTGTCAGGAGCTCAGGGTCCATGGGTGGAAGGGAACACAGACCCCATGGAGTCTGGGGGCCGTGAGAGGTTCACAGGATACCAGTTGGAACTGAGGAACGCATCTGAGGCAGGAGCTGGCTGTGCCTGGACATGTAGGGCTGCAAGGAAAGAGGAATTGGCAGGGATACATGCAAAGAGACCGAAGAGGTCGAAGGAATCCAGTGCCAGAGAAACCAAGGCAGGAGGGGATTTCAAGGAGGAGTGGCAGCCAAAGGGTGAAGGCCATTCCAAGTTTGAGTTGGTTATGGACCAAGAAGACGGTGTTTTGTGTCTCTGCTGTGAGATGCACCCAGACTAGCAGGAGTCAAGGGGAGAAGGGAGGAGAGGACGCGGAGGAGGGCAGCACAGACGAGAATCTCAGATGCTGAGTGAAGTCAGGAGGATGGGCTCTTGAGGGAGACACAAGTTGGAGAGTGTGTCTTTAGAAGGGAGATAGGAGAGTATTTTTGGCTTGGGGGAATGAGCTGATCTTGCACAGTGGGATTAAAAATTTCCTTTATTTCATCTCTGAGTCTTTCACCTTTAAAAGAGAGATAAAAAAAAATTGTCCTAGGCTTATGAGGATTAACTGGAAAAACACATGAATAATGCTTAGTATAGTACCTGGAACGTTATAAACAAGTAATACACAAAAGTTATTTTTAATATCTTATTACTACACATTTGCGAAGGGCTTGTCCCAGAATCTTGAGGCCCAGGAAAGTATTACCTACATTTTATTTTTTTAAGAATATTTTATCGATTATGCTATTACAGTTTTCCCAATTTCCCCCCTTTACCCACTTCCACCCTATATCCTGCAACCCTCCAGCATTCCCCGTCTTAGTTCATGTCCATGGGTTGTATATATAAGTTCTTTGAGTCCTCTGTTTCCTATACCAATTTTGACCTCTCTCTGTCTATTTTATGCCTACCAACTATGCTTCTTCTCTGTACCTCCTCCCCATTCCTCCCTTCCCCCTCCCCACTGAAAACCTTCCATGTGATGTCCATTTCTCTGATTCTGTTCCTGTTCTAATTGTTTGCTGAGTTTTTGTTTTCATTATTTTTCTTTTTTTAGGTTCATTTGTTGATAGATGTGAATTTGTTGTCATTTTACTGTTCATATTTTTTATCTTCTTTTTCTTAGATAAGTCCCTATAACATTTCATATAATAATGGCTTGGTGATGATGAACTCCTTTAACTTGACCTTATCTGGGAAGCACTTTATCTGCCCTTCCATTCTAAATGATAGCTTTGCTGGATAGAGTAATCTTGGATGTAGGCCCTTGAATTTCTTGACTTTAAATACTTCTTTCCAGCCCCTTCTTCCCTGCAAGGTTTCTTTTGAGAAATCAGCTGATAGCCTTATGGGAACTCCTTTGTAGGTAACTGTCTCCTTTCCTCTTGCTTCTTTTAAGATTCTCTCCTTATCTTTATTTTTTATTTTTTTAAAAGATTTTATTTTTATTTATTTTTAGAGAGAGGGGAAGGGAGGGAGACAGAGAGGGAGAGAAACAGCAATGTATGGTTGCCTCTCACATGGTCCTCACGGGCCTGCAACCTAGGCATGTGCCCTGACTGGGAATCGAACCAGGATCCTTTGGTTCCCAGCCCACGCTCAATCCACTGATCTACACCAGCAAGGGCTCTTCTTATCTTTAATCCTGGGTAATTTAATGATGATGTGCCTTGGTGTGTTCCTCCTTGGGTCCAACTTCTTTGGGACTCTCTGGGCTTCCTGGACTTCCTGGAAGTCTATTTCCTTCACTAGATTGGGGAAGTTTTCCTTTGTTATTTGTTCAAATAATTTTTTGATATCTTGCTGTTGTTCTTCTCCTTCTGGCACCCCTATAATTTGGATATTGTAATGTTTCAAGTTGTCCCAGAAGTTCCTAAGTCTCTCTTCATATTTTTTTGAATTCTCATTTCTTCATTCTGTTCTGGTTGGATGTTTATGTCTTCCTTTTGTTCCAAATCGTTGATTTGAGTCCTGGTTTCCTTGCCATCACTGTTGGTTCCTTGAATATTTTGCTTTATTTCATTTTGGGTATCTTTCATTTGTTCTTTAATTTTTTGACCAAGCTCAATCAATTCTGTGAGCATTTTGATTACCAGGGCTTTACATTCTCCATCAGATAGGTTGACTATCTCTCCTCATTGCTTAGCTCTTTTTCTGAAGTTTTGGTCTGTTCTTTCACTTGGGCCATATTTCTTTGTCTCAGGGCACCTGTTAAGTTGTAATGGGGCAGGGCCTTAGGTATGCACCCGGGTGGGCAACCCTCCTGGCTGTGCTGTGGCACTGCCTGTGGGGGAGGGACCAGAGAAGGAACAGTGCGGCTCCCTGCTTGTCTTTAGTCCACTTTCCAATCTCATGTGAGACTGGGAGTTTCTCCTACCGTGGCAACCACTATAGTGCACAGTCAGCTCTGAATCTCAGTTTCCCGTTCAGCCAGCTCTGCCCTCACAGTCTGCTGCCTCGCCTCCGGTTCTCTTCATCTGCCGCCCTACCGGTCTGGTTGTTCTGGTTGACTGCTTCTTTAATTCCTTGGTTGTCAGAGTTCCATGCAGTTTGATTTTCTGGCACTTCTGGTTGTTTATTGATTTTAAATTGGTTGCTATCCTCCTTTTGTTTGTGCGAGGAAGCAAAGGGTTTCTACCTATGCCTCTATCTTGGCTGGAATCCCCATTTTACCTACATTTTAAATCTTGGTATCTTATATTTATCATTTTTGGGGTTACAGTTGATTAAGAAATATTACTCCACATGTTTTGAAAGATTGGGCTGGAAACAGGCCCAAAGCAGCATTCTTTTTACTGTTCATGTACATGTGGAAATTATACATTTTGATTGTGTTATTATATAAGCCAGTTTCCTCCTCATGGGTATTGGTGGGAGTTTCACCCCTTGGGAGAGGGAATTTGGTTTTGGATTTATTACTTACATCTGTAAAAGGAGTAAGAAAGAATAAGAATAGGACACTCTCTGATAGGCAATTTGACTTTTCTTTTCAATTTTGATTCGAAACTTGTAATCTAAGACTGAGGTAATTTTTCTTATTCTTTAAAAAAATATCTTTTTTATAAGAGGGAGTGATCTTGTGCAAGGAAGGATAAGTTGTCGATGATTGTGAGACTTTTCTCCTTGAGGAATCCATCTCTGTGCTTTTCGGTGTGAACTTCATGAAGAAGAGCAAAAAAAAAAAAAAAAAAAGGCCTACAGCACACACACACACACACACACACACACACACACAGTGAGTTGTGTGTGGGTGAACTGCCGGGAAACCAAAGGACAAAATCTTTTTCTTTTTAAAGAAAACACCTGTGGTGCCAGCTAGCAAGCACGGCCACATGGAGCGGAAAGGAATTAGTTACAGTCCTAGAGGAGGGATAAATGCATCTGGTGTCAGATTAACTCCAGCAAACAGTTTTGCTTAGCTTAAAATGCCCTGACTCGAAAACATGTTGATTTCAGCGTGAGAAACAGATGTGTAAAGACGTAAACACGACTTTTCAAAAAGCAGAATGTGGTGGGTGCATCTTAGGTGGACAAAAAGCAACATAAAACAGCCCAGCCCATCCCTATAGAGATACAGACACACATATTTAAGGTCATACAAATATCTAACCTACTGGAGAAGTTGCCTGAGAGGGAGGGGGACTGAGTGTGGGGATCAGAGGTAGTAAGAGAGATAAAATAAAACCAGAGAGGGGCTATGCACGAACTGATAACAATAATGTGCTATGAGATGAGTATGATTTTTAAAAAGAGAGAAATCTTTTTTTTAGTCGTTGGTCTTTTCTTTGTTGCCCCATAACCAATCTGATGCAAAGGGAAAGAACTTTCAGGCAAATATACTGTCCTAGTGCTGATGTGTGTTTCAGGGAGCTCCTCGGAGCAGGTTGGGGGGTGGTTTCCTGAGGGGAACACAAAGGAGTGCAGGTGTCAGCCAAATGTCGGAGCCAGGGCACCACCTGCTCCCTCACTGCAGGGAGCACCCTTCCCACAGTGATGACTACCACCTGCCCACCTGGGCTGGAGCCCTGAGCCTGAACCCGGCAGGGCTTTCCCAGCGCTGTACCCCAAGATATTTTTACAACTTATGTTTAGCCCTCATTCTGGTGGAAAAGTTATTTTATGAGGACAAAAACAAGCAATCTGGGAACTGTCTAGTGACATTTTTACAGTGAGAAGAATATGACTATATGAGAGCACAGATGAATACTTTACTTTTTTTTTTAATTGTGTTCAACATGGCAGGGTAGGAAGAGCCTTAATGCACCTCCTCCCATGGACTTAACAAATCTACAACTTCATATGGGATAATTCCCCCTGAAAAGGACCTGAAAATTAGGTAATCAGAACTGCCACAACAAAGGATAAAAGGATAGCATGGAGACTAAAAGGAGAGGTGGAGATCGTCTTGCTAGGGGGAAAACTGCATCCTAGCAGCCACAATCCACAAACGGGAGGCGTCTCAGAAATACAGAGGCTTTTCCTGAGGAGAAAGGGATTGAGTTCCACATTAGGCACCTCTTCCATGCAACACAGGACAGACAAGCCCTCCCCCGCTGCCAAACACCTGGCTTTCTAGACCTTAATATTTTATAATTAAACTTTTTTTTTTTTTACCCTTAAGATGCTTACTTCAACTACTGCTTGTATATGGGGCTAGAAAAGTTCTTTGGGAAGAATTTGAGCAAGGATCTTGACTGGTCCCTCCAGCTGGCAGAGACTCTCAAAATGTGGTCTGGGGACCAGCAGCATCAGCAGGGAACTTGGTAGAAATGCAAAGCCTCAGGCTCCACCGGGACCTCCTGAGCCAGGAACTCTGGGGGTGAGGGTAGATAACTGTGCATTAACAAGACCTCCAGGTGGTTCTGTGGCAAAGTTCTAGAACCGCTGATCTAGATCCCTCTGTCTTAAATGTGGCCGTACAGGCTTCCCTCACTTGTTACCTGCCATCGTTTTATTAAGCCTAAATTACCTAGGCCTAAGCCAAACCCCAGACATTGGAATCTGTGGGAGGCAGAGCCCCGGCCTCAGTATTTACGTCTCCCCAGATGGTTCTCATGGACTGGGAACAAATGACTTGCCCTCCTCTGGGCTTCAATGCCCTTACCCATCAAATTACAGGATTGGGCAGTTGCTTGCCTCTCTTTGGAGAATCATTGATCTAGACCAGGGCTTCTCAATATTTGATGTACACCTAAACCAACTGAGATCTTGTTAAAAGGCAGATTCTGAATGAGTACACCTGGGGTGGGGCCTGAGCTTCTGCATTTTTTTTGCAAGCCTCCCACGCAAACTGATACTTCCGGATTGCCAGCCATCCTCAGAGAAACAAGGGCCTGGGAGCAAAGGAAAGGGCGTTAGCTGACGGGTCAGTTGACCTGACCTCCGGGTCGTTTTTGTCTTCATCTGGCTGCGGTCTTGCCTTGCCTGAGACTTCACCTCAATTCTCTGGGCCCAAGGTTTGTCCTGCCTCACCTACATCATAGGGATGTTGCAAAAACTGAATGAGTAACGCAGAGTTGTTTCCCAAAGTGTGAGCACGTGCCCCATGAGTTTAGCGAGTGTGTGGATAAACGTTTAAACATTATAATAGCTGTCTATTTATTGCTAGGAGTGCTTTAGTTAGAGCATGTGTTGCTGGCCTTCCACATACAGTAATGAGAAAGATTTCTTTTAAGAGTGAGGCCATTTAAATAAATAATAATGGAAATAGTTGACAGAGGAAAATTATGAAGATAGGATGACTCGAGTTTTGGAAATGCTGAGAAGGCAGATGTAAAAAGTGCTATGAGAGCTGAAAAAAAAAAGATGCCCTTGATTTTGATTGGCTGAGCGAGACTCTATGTCAGATTATTTGTGGGCTAGGCATTCCGCAACACTCATGTCCTGGGTTTCAGGAATCATTATTCAAAAAATATTTATTGAGTGCTTGCTTTGCACTAGATACTCTTTTGGTCACTAGGGAGAGAGACAGAAACAAATTATATCCACAAGAAAATTGTAGGAGGATAAGAGGTCATGAAATAAATGTCTATACTTTTAATTTAATATTTCACTATAAAGTATGAAAAAAGAAAGTCTTGCTCACCAACAGCTGGGAAACCTGCCTTACCCCAATAATTCACTCACGCACAAATCAAAATGAAGTCCTGGTTCTGACAACCTCTAATGGATAGACCATGTTTACCAGACATGGGGCAAAGAGCTACTGCCCCCCCCACCACCGGCCCCCGCCACCACCTGCGCTAGTTTCTTGAACTAGCTGAATGGTCCTTGTGCAGTATGCTTCCAGGAGCTCTTGTGACCGCCCAAGAGGGCAGAGCTCACTGAGCCTGAAAAAGAGGTCACCGACTCTGATCAAAATAAGAATTTTCTGAGAGTACTAAATAAGGAGGCAGGAGTGTAGTGCAATTCAATAATACTTTGTGATCCTGGACCTCTGTCCTTGAACATGAGTTGAAACTGTCAACTGGTCATTTTCTCTTTTATTTTATTGAAGACAGTGGGAACAGATGACTTGTCCTCCTCTGGGTTTAAATGCCCTCACCCATCACATCACAGGACTGGGCAGCTGCCAGGCTCTGTGTAGGCATAACATTTTGGCATCTATGATTTTAAAGTTGAGAAGGGACGTCTAATGGAGAGTACATGGAGAAGACTGGAGGGCTTATTAAAAGTGTAGTTAAATACTGCTCATGAGAACTGCATTTTCCAGTAATAGCTTTGCTGAACCAGGGTTCACAGAGGAAACAAAACAAGACTATATTTGAACTTAATAATACTATTGATTCTTTTCTTTGATTTGAGGAGATTGAGGCTGTTGAAAATGTGTCCTGAATTAGGTCAACCCAGGCAGAGTGAAGGTGGAGTCAATGTTTGATGAATTTAAACAAGGTAGCCAATAAAAAAGATAACTCTCTTTCACCAACACATACATATGAGGGAGGACTCCCCAAAATACTGGAATTATCTTCTGAAGGGTGGGCCCCTTATAGTACAGGCTTCCCCCCCTAGGTAAGTGTTCTAGGAACCCATCTATATCAGTGTACTAGCTGGCATTGTTGTGAGAGGCTG
>PVJI01013131.1:0-49149 GCA_004026765.1 Micronycteris hirsuta | reverse complement strand
TACAAGTAGGTAGTTACAGAATTGTCATGGGGACGTAAAGTACAGTACAGGAAATGGAGTAGCTGAAGAACTCACATGCATGATCCATGGTCATGAACAAAGTTGTAAGGATTACATGAGGGAGTGAGGATTGCTGGTGGAGGGAGACAAAATTGGAAAAATTGAGACAACTGTAATAACATAATCGATAAAATATAATTTAAAAAGATGAAGTACTGACACATGCTACCACATAAATGAACCTTGAAATACTGACACAAACTATCACATGGATGAACTACGTGAAAGTAGTAGACACAAAAGGCCACATATTGTATGTTTCCATTTATATCAAATGTCCATAATAACCAAATCCATAGAGGCACAAAGTAAACTAGTGGTTTCTAGGGGCTTGGGGGGGGAGGGAGGAATGAGGTATAGGATGCTACACTTGCTAAGGGGTGCAGGATGTCCTTTTAGGGTAATGAAACAGGTCTGGAATTACTACTGATGTTTGTACAACCTGTAAATATACTAATGACTACTGAATTCTGCACTTTAAAATGGTGAATTTTATGATATGTGAATTACATCTTTAAAAAAGTGGGGGTGGGGATAGTGTAGAAGAGAATCAGAGCAAGAAATGCAATGTGGCTGACTTTGAGATGGGGAAGGCACCATGACCCAAGGGCTGCAGTTGTACTCTAGAAGCTGGAAAACAGATTGTCCTCTTGAGCCAGAAAGGAAATCAGCTCTATCCATATCTTGATTTTAGCCTACTGAGACCCATGTCAAACATCTAGCCTTCAGAACTATAAATTCAAGTTGTTGTAAACCACTGAGTTTGTGGTACTTTGTTACAGCAACAATAGAAAACTAACACAGTACCTTTGAGACATCCAAGTGGAAATATCCAGTATATAGTTCAGAAAAAAAATTTAGGCTAAATGTAAAATAGTAATTTCTAGGTTCTATTGCAACTGATTTATGTATGTGTGTAAGAGAATTAATGCATTTGACACCTACAGGGCTCTGAGGGGGTGAATGCGGGTAGGGGAAGTGGAGGCTGCCTGCACAGACAGCTCTTCTGAGAAATATGCCTGCAAAGAGGTTTGAAATATAGCATGGTCTCTGTGGGGGAAGGGGAGTTGAGGGAAGTAGGTTTTAAATGAAAATCTTGAAGATGTTTAAAAACCGTTGGGAAATTATAATGGAAGGAGAGAAAACGTAGGAAAGAATAGGTATCCCTATTTACAAATTCTGAAAAGGAAGGGACAGGAGAAATCAGTCCATCGCATCATGGAGGGACTAGCCTCCCACTTTTATGGTATCAGAACAGAGTGAAAGGGAAACGGCAGACTGATACATGGGCATCAGGAGGATGAAGAAGTTTCTGAGGGTTTTTATGTTTGTTTTCTTTCCTGGAAGCTAAGGTCACCCTATGAGAGTAGCGGTTGCGGGGAGGTGATAGGAGTGCAGGTGAAGTTGGTGGTATGACAGAGGGAGCCACAGCATTAAATCAGAAGTTGAGGGAGGGTGGAAAAGATTTAAATGGTAATTTTGGAGAATGGGAAAATAAATTGACAGGGCGGTATATGTAGTGTTTTGTCAGTTTCAAGGGCTCATTTAAGGATTTATCTGCTTTGCTACTATTGCCTTAAGTTTTTTTACAAATTACTACAAGTGTCTCAGACTTCTCCTTGCCTCCAACTATACTGTAAAATTCTTCTGTTTTCCTCTTGATGTCAAAGACGGTATTTAGAAAGTATTTAAGAAATACTTTTGGATTAACTAGAGTATTCAATGAATACCTTCTCAACATTTCCAGATAAACTTAGCTTACTAAAACATTTTTGTAAAAGGTAAATAATCTAGATATCTCTTCCATATCTTGATTTTAGTACAAGTCTTCCATTAAAAGAAAGATCAGTTAAAGAGTATTTGTTTTGAAGCTTAAAAAGAAAAGCAACAACAAAAAGACTTTATCCCACAAAAGCTAGGAAACAACTTCAACTCTCTAATTTTATTTTGAGATTAATAAACTTTCTCATTTTTTAAAGTTTATAGATCAATTACTAATGGAATAAACATTCAAACTGGGGTGTTGAGTAGTGAAAAAGTGAGATGGTTTTTGAGGAAGCAGCTGGCAGAACAAAACGGGAGGGCTGCCTCTGAGCAGAGATAAGGAGATTCCTGCCAAACTTCTTTCCTGCTTATTATAGTCCATAAATATATGTGTGGTTGCAACTGAACTTCTTTGAGGTCCTGTTCTATTCCAGAGGGGGATAAAAAAATGTGACCATTTAGCTGCAGATGGAAATCTGAGACTATGAAGTGTAGCAACCAGGAGGGAGTCCTGAGGAAATCACCCAGCAACAATCAGAACCTTGAAAACAAAGCAACCCAGTAACCAAAACACAACCCGGACACACTAAGGAGCCAAGGAAAGAAGGAAACACTCCAGGCAGAGTGTAGGTACTCTGCGTCAAGTTCAGCAGTGCCACAAAACCTGTACTCTCTCACTATAGTTAGTGGATGCTATGTGCCAGTACTTGGCCAGGAGCTAGGAATTCTAAGTTGAATAAGAAATAGTCCCTGTCTTCAATGAAATAATGATAATATATTTTTTAAACCTCTAGTGCAATAAATGCTAGGATAAGTCGTCTGCAGAGTGCTATGGGAGCACAGAGGTTTGGGGAATTTGGAGTTGTGTTTAATTGGAGATGTCTTTGGGGCACCCAAGTGGAACTACTCATTTGGCAGTTGGATTTATAAGCCCAAGGCTACAGCAGGCAACCTAAATGATAATACAGGTAGAGGAATGTGTATAGGTAGTAATGGAAATCATGAGTTTGAGGAAAGCCATGGAGAAACTCATGAAAATGAGTACAGAACTCTGGGGAGCTTTAACACTTAAAAGGGGAACCAGAGAAGCGGAAGATGAACGGAGGAGGTAGATGTAAACCAGGAAACAAATGACAGAAGTGGTAGGAAGAGAGAGCAGTAAGGAGTATCCAACGCTGCACAGTCACTCCAAAATGTACGTTGAATATGGAACCAGAGAGATCATTGGTGACATTTATCAGACCAGCAATGCCGGGAGGAAGCTAAGTTACTTTGGTTGTGAAATCATGCTAGTTGAGGAAGAAAGAAGAGCAAAGGTCAATATTTTTGTGGAGTCATAAAGAAAAATGTAGCAATCTTTGCATTTTGAGGGACACAAACTTGCTGGCTGCTATTCCAGTAATCATTCTAGGCTCCATTTCAAGACTTCGAGAACTTTTCCCTCAGTTGACAAAATTTGTGATCAGACCCTGAGAAGCCAGGAGAGAGTGTGAAGTGAATAGACACTTTACAGCACTTTTCAGGTGGAAGGTCCTTTATAGATGTGATTTCACGAAATTCCCACAAAAACCTTTTAATAAAGTTATTACTTTTTAAGATTCAAAATAAGGGTAAAAATGGGATGTAAGTTAAGTAGCATTGCCTACTAACATAATTGTTATCACTTTGAGTTTATAGCCTCAGGAAAAGCTTTCATTTCTCTTGCTTATGGATCTTCCAGGTTTCGAGAAGTCTGAATACTGCTTTTATGGTCTATCCTACCTTCTCTTTTAAAGCGGCATCACAGGGTCATTGCCCAAGTCAGAGTGACCTGCTGTTGGGACTCGGCTCTCCTCACTTAGTTGCCAGTCCCAGGGGAACCCTTAAACTACTGTTCTTTTCCTCTATCTTTTTTCTTTTGGTCATAAACTGAAAAGATTATATTGCACTTAAATGCTGTGTCTAATCCTATCATGATTTTCTTCAAACTGGAAAAATGTACTCTGAGCAATTAGTTTAAATCGTATATCAGAATTTCATGTTCCCATTTTACCAGTGTATCGAGTTGGACATTGTGAAACTGCCACGTTTGGAGGTCAGAAAAATGGAATGCCAGCAATTCCATGTGGGCTTTTGGTGATCACATGAGATTCATGGACAAAGTGATAGGATTACTAACTCTTGCTGCTCTAATATAATGTTTACAAAGTTTATGTGTATTGTCCTTCTATTTTTAAATTTATGTTATTAGCATATTAGTAAGAGCAGTCTACTATTTTAATGTTGAGGACACAAACTAGATTTTATAAAACGGCTAAAAATAGTGTAGATTAACTGAGGAACCTGTTTAAAGCTGTATAGCTTTAGCAAGTACATATCCTAGAAGCTGAGTTTTTACAGCAGAGTTTTTGAAATAAAAATCTAACAAGAGCTGGTGTTTGCAGCCCTGGGAACAGCTCTAAGCACTTTAAACAAAGCTCTTTGTTGCTGAATAATGTACTTTATACAAATTCAGATCAAGGGCTAAACATTTACCCTTTTTCAATTTCTCAGGCAATATGTGAACACAAACCATATTTACTTTAAATATATAGCTATATGCTCTAGTTGACAAAAAATATTAAGAGTAAATCGTATAGACTAATTGCCTACTTTTCATTTGGTTAAAGAATTCATTTAAATACGTTCTTATTTCCTAGAGGTGAATACACTTTGATCAGAAAGCCTATCCTCTGTTACACTCTGAAATTAAGCTATTAGATTCAAACGGTTACCAACCACTTACAGAATGCAGACACCACCTTCCTATGACATTGGTGTAGAATGAAAGAACCTCACACTGGAAGGTATCGAATTCAAATCTCATTCTTTTATGTTTTGAAGAGCTTTTGAAACAGCTTCCATATAATGATTAATGTAAATATCAGTTATATTTTAAAAATATATGACTTTAACTTCAATCCATTTGTCCTAACTATAATATCTGGCTTCTTTATAACTATATCTAACATATTTTCAACTGACAATGCTCCTGATTTTTTAAATATATTTTATTGATTATATTATTACAGTTGTCCCAATTTTCCCCCTTTTCCCCCCTCCATCTGGTACCCACATTCTCTCTAGTAATTCCCTACTTAGTTCATGTCAATGGGTCGTGCATATAAGTTCTCTGGTTTCCCCTTTTCCCGTACTATTCTTAACATCCCCCTGTCTATTTTGTACCTACAAATTATGCTTCTTAATACCTGGACCTTTTTCCCCCATTCTTCCTCTTACCTCTTCCAGCTGATAACCCTCCAAATGATCTCCATACCTATGATCTGTTCCTGCTTTGGTTGTTTGCTTAGTTTCTTTGTTTTAGATTCAATTGTTGATAGTTATGAATTCATTGCCATTTTAATATTCGTAGTTTTGATCTTCTTTTTTTTATTAAATAAGCCCCTTTAACATTTTATGTAATAATCGGTGATGATGAACTCCTTTAGTTTTATCTCTTCTGGGAAGTACTTGATCTGCCCTTCCACTCTAAATGATAGCTTTGCTGGATAGAGTAACCTATGTAGGTCCTTGCTTTTCATCACTTTGAATACTTCTTGCCTATAAAGTTTCTTTTGAGAAATCAATTGACAGTCTTATGCATACTCCTTGGTAGGTAACTCTCTGCTTTTCTCTTCCTGCTTTTAAGATTCTTCATCTTTAACCTTTGTCATTTTAATTATGGTGTGTCTTGGTATGGTCCTCTTTGTGTCCAACTTATTTGGGACTCTCTGTGCTTCCTGGACTTGTGTGTCTATTTCATTCACTAAATGAGGGAAGTTTCTTTCATCATTTTTTCAAGTAAGTTTTCAATTTCTTGCTCTTCCTCTTCTCCTTCTTGTATCCCTCTCATTCAGATGTTGGCACATTTGGAGATATCCCAGTCTTCTTATACTACTCTCATTTTTTTTAAATTCTTGTTTCTTCTTTCAGTTCTGGTTGAATATTTATTTCTTCTTTGTGTTCCAAATCATTGATTTGAATCCTGGCTTCCTTTCCTCCACTGCTGGTTCTTTGTAGATTTTTCTTTATTTCACTTAGTGTACAATCTTCATGTATTCCTGGGTCTTTTTATGTTGTTGCTATACTCCATGAGTTTTTTGAACATCCTAATCACCAGTATTTTGAACTCTCCATCTGATAGGTTGGCTATCTCCACTTCGCTTAGTTCTTTTTTGGAAATTTTGTTCTATTCTTTCATTTGGGCCATGTTTCTTTGTCTCCTCAACTTGTCAGCCTCCCTGTATTTGTTTCTGTGTATTAGGTAGAGCTGCTTTGACTCCCTGTCTTAGTAATGTGGCCTATTATAGAAAAGGCACCTGTAAATTATGTGGAGTGGAGACTTAGGTAATTGCCAAGATGGTAATTGCCACTTCACAGCTTTATGGTTCTATGTGGGCGGTGGGGGGGGGGGCGTTCAGAAAGGGAACAGTGCTGCTGCCTGGCTTCCAGATGTTTGCCCTGCGCTCACCCAGTTTCCAGTTACTTCACTTACTTCCTGTATGTGACTGGTGCCCTTCCTGCTCTTGTCCTGGTACTAAATTCCAAAGGGGCTGGGTCTGCATTCATTCTAAGTCTGTGCAGGCCCTTTAAGTGGAGTCTCTTGAAAATCTGGCAGTTTCTTCTGTTGCCCCAACCCCCACTGACTTTTACAGTCAGAAGTTATGGGGATTTATCTTCCTGGTGCTGGAAACCTGAGCTATGTGGTCTGGCCTGGGCTGGGATTGCTTGTTTCCAAGGTACCCCTCCAGATTTTTGTCTACCATACATGAATGTGGGACTGCCCATTCCACTGCCGCAGCCTCTCTGTGCCACACCGTGTGTCTGCACCTCTCCACCCCTCCTACCTGACTGGATGAATGTGGCTTCTTTAAACCCTTGGTTATCAGATTTTCATACAGCTCGATTTTCTGATGGTTTTGGGTGTTATTTGTTTTGAGGTCTAGTTGTAATTCTTTCTGTGGTCATGCGAGGAGGCAAAGCATGTTTACTTATGCCTCCATCTTGACAGGTCCTTCCGATTTTTTTAAAGAGTACTATAATATTCTTTCTGTATTCAGCTTTTTATATGATTTTTATCTGTAGTGTTATTTTTTGGAAACAAACCATATCCTTCCAGTCTCATGCTATGTGATAATGATATTTATGTGCAAAAAAAGTCACAAGTTTGTTTTGTGATGTTTGAGAATAGATGCATAGCTATCACCAAACAATAATATAGAAAATAATTTGCATAATAATGGATTCCTATAATCGCTAATATCTTTATTTTGGAAAAATAATGTTGAATTTAGAAGGAAAGAAATGAAAGGACAGAAATAGCAGCTTCAAATTTCAAAATGAAGTATTTAAGAAATTTTTTCTTGTTAAAAAATTCAGAGAAAAAATAAATTGAGTTGGAAAGAGGACTATATAATTGGCTGTGAAAGTGGTCATTTGTTAAAAATAAGACAGACCTTCTCTGTCAGAAGAAGGAAATGATTACATTTGGGCCAATAATTTTTTTTAGGGAAATTCACAAGTATTTCAAGGACAGGACTGTGAAAGTGTTTGTATTCAGTCTCAATCTAGAAAGTAACTGGGCTAAGTGAGGACTGAAGGTTTCTAAGCTATCAGAGAATGTGATCTTTCTAATGATTCAGAAGTAGAGTTTTGTACCAAAATTTAGGATCCTTAGTAAATTACCAATATTGGGGGGAGGGTGAAGCCTGGGTGATGGGCACTATTAGTAGCAGCAGGTCATGGAGGAAACACAACAGGGTGAAATAGGAGAGATTCCACGTTTGAAGGAGCTCCTGGCCTGGTCCACCCTGACTACAGAGAAGGGACAGTCCCAAAACTCATCAGGGCCTGGGTCACGCCCCACCCCACCCCTTCGCCTTCAGTATGAAGAAAAGAAAGAGAAGGGGAGGCGGTATTCGTAAGATGAACTCTGGTCTTTCCATCCGCATCACAGCTAGGCCTGGATAGCCAAAGGGACAGTCAGCCCTGCGGTGGGATGTGGGGGACACCCCAGCGTTACACAGGATGTGTCTTTTAATGTGTGTTTGTAGATCCTGATTGCAGCTTTGAAAATCACACCTGACAGCCAGAAATGATTTGCATAAAACCTGGCTTTCCTGATTATGAATTTGTGTTTTGGGATGAAGTTAGAGAATTTGATTAGCTTCAGACATTTTTAATCTTTTTCAGTTGTATGAAGAATGTTCAGGAATGAATTTGGCATCTGCTAATAATTCATTTCAAAATTAATGAACTCATGTGACATAGGGATTTTTCTTTAAAATACTTAAAAAATATTCTCTGATTGTAAAATACACATTCTTTGTTTTAAAAAAAGGCAAAATACAAAAGAAAATCGCAAAGAAGAAAATTAAAACCACCTACAATTGTATCACCTACGCATTGCATGCTATATGAATTGAATGGACTCTCTTCCCTTTCTTTGTGGGTGTGTTTTAATAAGCATGGGATAATATTAAATGAATTGTTTCATAATATTTTTACTTAAAATATCTCTAATTTTTTCTACATAATGAAATATTGGGGTACATAGAATGGTGGGTAAAGATATGTATTTTTCTGGAGTTGGACTGCTTGAGTCTTGAGTCCACTATGTAGCCTTTCTGTTTCAGTTTTTGTATTTGCAAAATGAAGAAAATAATAGGTTTATGTCATAAGGTAAAGATTGTTAGGATTAAGTGATATAATTCACATAAAGCTCTTAGAAGAGTATTTGGAACAATTTTAATGACCGTATAATATACATTTTTGTAAATACATTATAATATATTGAAGCAATTTTATTCATTCTACATCATTTATATTGCTTCCAATTCTGGCTGTTATTGCAATCTTGATTTTTAACATACTGACAAATATTGCCTCAAAGTCATATCAAGAAATAATTACTGAGTCTATCTTTATAAGTACATAGAACTAAGAATTAGTAATATTCTTCCATATTAGAGAGCCTGGTAATTCCGAATCTGTATGGGCTAGTATCTAGATCTCTGCTGCCAACCCATTGTTTAGCACATCATTTAGAAACTAAGAATAATGTTTGGCCAGCATGAACTCATGAGAAATTGCAAAACAAGCAATTTATTCAAGAAAACTGTTAGAAAAAAAATTATTTTTCTAAAAGAGGTAACACAAAAATCTTTAGAAGTTTCTGTAACTGGTCTCAGTTATAAAACCTAATATAAATGGACAATTACGTAGAGAAATGTATTGACTAGTGCATCCAACAAAGGCAGAATATATATTCTTTTCAAGTTGCACACAAAACATTTATCAAGGTAGATCATATTCTGGGCAATAAAAATGTTTCAATAAATTTAGAAGTATTCAGGTCATACAAAGTATGTTCTCTGACCACAATGGAATTAAATTAGAAATCAGAAATAGGTGTGTGTAAAATCTACAGCTATTGCCTGGCATCAATTATCTGTAGGTTGAAGAAATTTAAAAAAGCATAAGAAAGTTTTTGAAAACAATAACACATCAAAATTTGTGAGATTTAAAGTAATATTTAAGGTGAAAATTTATACAACTAAACATCTATGTTAAGGAAATAAAGATTTCAAATAAATGCAAGGGATCTAGAATTGCCAAAACAATTTTTAAATAGAACCATGGTAGGAGCCTAATACTACCTGATCACACTCTAAAGTTATAGTAATCAAAAGTATGGTATGACATCAAAATTTGACCCATAAAATAAAAAATTCATAAATTAGACTTCATCAAAATTAAAAACTTCTGTCTTCAAAATACACCATTAAGAAAATAAAAAGATAATTCAGCAGCTGGGAGAAAATATTTGTAAATCATATTCCTGACAAAGGACTTGTGAAGAGAATATTATGTAGAACTATCAAAACTCAATAGTAAAGAAAACAACAACCTAATTAAAAATAGATGAAAGATTTGAACAGGCATTTCACCAAAGAAGATAGGTGATGGCTAATAAGCACATGAAATAAACTTACACCTACCACAGATAGATATTTTCTGCTTATATATCCAAGATAAAAGAGACATGTACATGAATATTCATAGCAACTTCATTTGTAATGTACAAAATATCCACCAACAGGAGATTGGATAAACAAATCATAGTCTGCACATACAATTTATTCAGGAATAAAAAGGAGTGAATTTTTGATCCACCCATTAACATTGTTGAATCTTCATATATGAGGGCTCCTCCCCTCAGAAACTTGGATTATCTTCTGGAGGTTGGTCCCCTTACAGTACAGGCATCCCTTGCTAGGTGAGTGTTCTAGAAACCCATCTGTACCAGTGTATCAGCTGGCATTGTTGTGAGAGGCTGCATTTAGCTTCAGTGAATTTTTTTTGTAAGACTCTTTCAATGTGTTTGGCCATTTCATGAGAGTTGACTTACGAGCACACCTGCCCACATTGGGCAGAGTGTTCAGCAGTTTTTGACCAAAAAACAGCATGACCCCTCTACCCGACCCTCCCTATTGATCTGATCTTGCCCTCAGTGACCTTTTCGTTTCCCAGATGAAAAAAATCCTCAAAAGGAAATATTTTGCCAATATGGAAAAGGTGAAACAAAAAACGGCAGAATCAATAAAAGGCATCAAAATCAACAAGTTCAAAAACTGTTTTGAGCAGTGGAAGAAACATCTTGATAGGTGTTTTGCATCAAATGTAGAGTACTTTGATGGTGACTGAAGTTTCAACATGTAAGAATAAATACACAATTTTTTATAAATAAATTCCTTTTTTAGGTCCCCCCAGGTAATTATGCTGATTGAAAAACTCAGACAAAAAAGAGTACATACTGTATGATTCCATTTACATGAAATTCTAAAAAATGCAAACTAATCTAGTGATAGGAAGTCGATAAGTGGTTGCTTCAGAATGGAGGGAGGTATAGAGGGAAGAATTAAGATTACAAAGGTGCAAGAGGAACCTTCCTTTTATCCCCTCCTTATGCTCTTCTATGTCCCCTCACCCTTCTTTCCCTCTGGTAATTAGCATACTATTGCCTGTGCCCTGTGTCTATGAGTTGTTTTTTTTAATTTTGCCTAATCTCTTCACCCTTTTCATCCAGCCCCGCAACAGCCCTGTTCTCTGACAGCTGTCAATCTGTTCTCTGTATCTATGAGTTTGTTTCTATTTTGTTTGTTAGTTTATTTTGTTCATTAGATTTCACATGTAAGTAAAATCATATGGTACTTGTCTTTCTCTGTCTGACTTATTTCACTTAGCATAATACTCTCCAGATTCATCCATACTGTATCAGAAGGTAAGATTTTCTTTTTTACGGCTGAGTAGTATTCCATTGTGTAAATGTACCACAGCTTTTTTATCCACTCATCTACTGATGGGCACTTGGGCTGCTTCCAAATCTTGGCTGTTGTAAATAATGTTGCAATGAATGTAGGGGTGCATATATTCTTTCAAATTAGTGTTTTGGATTTCTTTGGATATATTCCCAGAAGTGGGATCACTTCATCAAAAGACAGAGCCATTTTTAATTTTTTGAGGTTTCCCTATATTGCTTTCTACAGTGGCTGCACCAATCTGTATTCCCACCAACAGTGCAGAAGTGTTCCCTTTTCTCCACATCCTCACCAGCACTTGTTGTTTGTTCATGTATTGACGATAGCCATTCTGACAGGTGTGAGGTGATATCTCATTGTGGTTTTAATTTGCATTTCTCTGATGGTTACTGACGTTGAGCATCTTTTATATGCCTATTGGCCATCTGTATGTCCTCTTTAGAGAAGTGTCTGTTCAGGTCTTTTGCCCATTTTTAATTGGATTGTTTATTTATTTATTTATTGGTGTTGAGTTTTATAAGATTTTTAAATAAATTTTGGATATTAACCCCTTAGCAGATATGTTCTCCCATTCAGTAGGTAGTCTTTTCCTTTTGTTGATTGTTCCTTGATTGTGCAAAACCTTTTTAGTTTAATGTAGTCTCATTTTTTAATTTTTCTCTTGTTTCCCTTTCTCATGGAGATATATCAGAAAAAATATTGCTATGAGAAATGTCCCATATTTTACTGCCAATGATTTTTTATGGTTTCAAGTATAACATTTAGTCTTTAATCCATTTTAAGTTTTTTCTTGTGTATGGTGTAAGAAGGTGGTCTAGTTTCATTTTTTTTTTTTTTTGCATGTATCTCTCCAATTTTCCCAACACACTTTATGGAGGAGACTGTCATTACCCCATTGTATGTTCATGCCTCCTTTGTCATATATTGATTGACCATAAAGGTATGGGTTTATTTCTGAGCTCTGTATTCTTTTCCATTGGTCAATGTGTCTGTTTTTATGCCAGTACCATGCTGTTTTGATGATAACTATGGTCTTGTAGTATAGTTAGATATCAGGTAGCATTATTCCTCCAACTTTGTTTTTCTTTCTCAATATTGCAGTGCCCATCCAGTGTTTTTTGCGGTTCCTTATAAATTTTTGGAATTTTTGTTCTAATTGTGTGAAATATGCCATTGGTGTATTGATAGGAATTGTGTTGAGCCTATAGATTGCTTTGGGCCCTATGGATATTTTTGTTCAGTGTTTTATAATTTTCTCAGTACAGGTCTTTTACATCCTTGGTTAAATTTATTTCTAGGTATTTTATTTTATTTTATTTATGCAATTGTAAATGAGGTTTTTTTTAGTTTCCCTTTTTGATAGTTCATTATAGGTATTTAGAAATGCAACTGATTGCTGGATATTTATTTTGCATCCTGCTACTTTACTGAATTCATTCCTCAGTTTTCTATATACAATATCATGTCATTTGCAAATAATGACAGTTTTATTTCTTCCTTTCCAATTTAGATGTTCTTTATTCTTGTCTGATTGCTGTGGCTAGGACTTCCAGTACGATGTTCAATAAGAGTGGTGAAAGTGGACATCCCTGTTTTGTTCTGATCATAAGGGAAATGCTTTTAATCTTTGTCCATTAAGTATAATGTTGGCTGTGGGTTTGTCATATATGGCCTTTATTACATTGAGATATATTCCCTCTATTCCCACTTTGCTGAGAGTTTTTATCATAAATCAGTAGTGGATTTTATCAAATACTTTTTCTGCTTCTATTGATGTGGTCATATGGTTTTTATTCTTCATTTTGTTTATGTAGTGTATCATGTTTATTGATTTTCAGATATTGTACCAACCTTGCATTCCCAAAATAAATCCCATTCGATCATGGTATATGATCTTTTTAATGTATTTCTGAATTTGGTTTCTAGTATTTTGTTGAGAATTTTAGCATCTATGTTCATCAAGGAAATTGGCATGCAATTTTCTTTCTTTGTAGATTCTTTATCTGATTTTGGAATTAGGTTAATGCTGGCCTTGTAAAATGAGCTTGGGAGTCTTCCCTGATAAGCCATTCTGTCCAGGACTTCTGTTTGTTGGGAGGTTTTTTTTTTTTTTTTAACATTTCTGCTTCAATGTTATTAGTTGTGATCTGTTTATTCAGATATTCTGATTCTTCCTGATTCAACTTTGAAAGTGTGTATATTTCTCAAAATTTATCATTTTGTCCAGATAATGCAACTTGTTGGCATAGAGTTTTCATAATATTTTCTTATAATGCTTTGTATTTCTTTGGTGTCAGTTGTTACTTCTCTTTCATTTCTGATTTTATTTATTTAGGACCTCTCTTTTTTTAAGAATGAATTTGGTTAAAGGTTTGTCAATCTTTTCATCTTTTCAAAGAACCAGCTCTTGGTTCCTTTGATCTTTTGTATTGTTTTTTTTAAGGCTCTATTTTGCTTATTTCTGCTCTGATCTTTTATTACTCCCTTTCTTCTACACACTTTTGGCTTCGTTTTTGTTCTTTTTCTAGTTCCTTTAATTGTAAAGTTAGATTATTTGAAAATTTTTTTTTTGGATTCTTGAGGTAGGCCTGTAATACTATGAATTTTTTGTGGTGCCCAATAGTTTTGAATTATGTTCTTATTTGCATTTGTTCAAGGTGTCTTTTGATTTCTTCCTTGATCTCATTGTTAACCCATTGATGCTTTAGTAACATGTTGTTTAGCCCCCATGTCTTTGTGTATTTTTCATGGAGGAAACTTTTGAAGGTGATGGATACGTTCTTTATCCTGAATGTGTTGCTGATTTCACAGAAATATCAAACATCAAACCGTATACTTAAAAAATCTCAGTTGTTTGTGTGTCAATTATGCCTCAATAACGTTGTTTAAAAAAGAACAAACTCATGTGTTCCTCCTCTTGAGCTCTGTGCTCAGTTTTCACACCCTTTTTGGACTGTCTGGGTTTGTTAACTGTTTATCATATATAAAATATCAAGGTCCTTGAACTTCCTTCATAGAAACACCTTCAGTGGCTGCAGACAGCCTCCCAGCCATGCTTGCTCTCTCACTGAGGACTGAGTCTGTGCAGTCAAGGCTCCCCCATTCTTTCTCTAGGTAATGTCGGAAAGTACAGGATGTCACTGAACTGTGAGCCCCTGAGGATGAAACCACTCGTCATTCAACTTTTTGATAATGAAAGCACGTTACTTAGGGTATGGTAAGTGTCAAGTGTGTATTTGCACACTTTAATGAATACAGTGGAATCACAGTGTCATAGCTATGGCTATTGCTTCTACTCAAAGATTTACTTTGGCTCAGTGTTTTATAAAGAGCCCCTAACTCATTTGCCTTTTGCTTTAAGATCCACGGTGCACAGTCCCAAGGCAGATAAATAAACTACTCAAATTCTTGACTGTTTTGCAAGCCCCTGACAAATGATACCAGCACATCTGCCAAATGAGTGTGGCTATCTAGAATCTTGGCCTGTTAGCTTAAATCTCAACTCTCTATCACTGCAAATGCCTCATTCTCTAAGCTACACACCTACAGTGATTTTGGCTGTCTGGGTCTCCTGTGTCCATTCTTGTAACACTGGCTTTTGCTTCCAGATGTCCACCATAATGTTTCTTGACTCTGTCTACCAGCAACTCCCCCGAAAACAAAACAAAACAAAACTGCAACTAAAGACAGCACATGCTTAAATTACTTTTTCTGTGGTGCTCCACCCTGGCTGCACACTAGGATCTCCTGGGGAGATTTTTAAAGTCTGATGGGCACACCTCAGACCAATTAAATTAGAATCCCTAAGGGTGAACCCTGGGCAAAAGGGTTTTTTTTTTGTTTGTTTTAAGATCCACAGAGGATTCTAATGTGCAGTTAGTTGAGAAGCACTGCTAGGTTGATGGTATCGTCTTTTTGTACAGAAAGTCAGCACTTTCTTAACATCTGAAAAAAACTTGACTGCCTTTGTTTTAGCCTCCATAACTACATTTTTCCTGAAAGGCCAAGTTCTCTCATTGGATGTACAGGTCATGATAATTGAGGGAAGATTTATCCTATAATTAAGAATAAAATGAAACTTAATTTCTGTAGAAAATTATACTGTACAGTATAGTAAATTACACTTTTCATTGGGAAATTATGAAATAAGAATTTGTCATTGGCTAGAATAATATAATGTTTAATTTTTTTAATTGCATCATTAAAAGACAATTAGCTGAATAGGTAATAATTTGGCTAATTGCAGTGATTAAATGATTGCTTCCATAATGTAAATTACTTTCCACTATAGTCAGTGATCTAAAATATTTTCTAAACATCAAGTGTGGTATTTTAAACAGTAGATGATTTTATGAGTAAATTGCCTATATTTGGTTGATGGACTCTCTGTGGCCAATTTGTCAGCTGCACCAAGGAAGAGACCAGGAGACCAGTCACCCAGTGTTGCAAGAATTTGTCAAAATCTCTGGGTCTTAGCCAAGCAGGTTGGCATTCCAAGCATAGTTCCAATGGGTGTGGAGAAAGGAGATACTGCAGTTGCCTGGGGCTCATTTTTGGTGTGCTAGATATTGTGTTTGTGTCTAAAAAAAACTCTGAATCTCAATTTTTTTCATCTGTGAGTAGGGATAGGAGATAATAAAACCTGCCTTGCAGGATTGTTGCTACTGTATGCGTAGTAATTAAAGCTCTTAGCGTAAGGCTCTGGCATATAGTTAATTGTCAAGAAATGAGAGTATTACTTTTTAAATTATTTTCTTTGCACCAGAGCTTTCTTAATCTGCTCCTAGCCCTTTATTCCCCTGGCTATAGACAGGCCTTATGGATACATAGGGACACTGCAGAATTGGTTATGCTGCTCCATTCTGGATGACAGTTCATGATGCTGCAAGACAGAATGATAGGTGGAGGTGAGGACAGGTTTATTGGTCTGGATCCCTCCTTCTTTGAGGAGGGTTTGGGAACTAGGCAAGCCTAAGTTTGTAGGAAGAGGTCATCTTCACCTTAGCATTGAAGGAGAGCCTCACAGATCCAAACCCAGAAAATGATGCCTGCAGATCTAACAGTGGGATTCAATCCAATTTAACAAATATTCCTACAGAGATTTGCAATCTACTTCCTGCTGGTAGTTAGGAAAAAAGTCTTGTTTTTTTAAAATTATGCAACATTTTTTACTTTCTGCCTTTCCATTTCTTTGACATTTCACACACTAATTAAAATTGAGTCAGATGCTGTGCATCCAAGTGGAGAAGAATGAAGTAACATAATTGAATTGCAGAATTTAGATCTGGAAAGGTTCACCTAGATTGGTGGTGCTTCTTAAAATGAGTTCACAGTGTCCTGAGTGAAGTGATTGGAGCTTAACACAGCAGAAGTGCAGTGGGAGAGCATGGGATCAAATGGATGGGGCTCCACACACAAGCTGTTGTTTCCTCACTTCAGATTAAGGGAGTCCAGTTTGATCTATTTTATATGTTGGGGTTTTTAAATAAAATTCCACTTGTAAATAAGTACTGAAAATAGGGGAAAAACTAGAGAATTAGTAACTCTTTCATTTTATAAAGAGAGCTTAGAGTGGTAAAATGACTGTTTGAAGTTATGAATTTAAAAACCAATAAAACTAGACTTCTGGTCAAGATGGAGGTGTAGGTAGATAGGCTTCACCTCCTTGTGCAACCACACAAAAAAATTACAACTAAATCTCAAAACAAATAACACCCAGAACTGTCAGAAAATCAAACGGTATGGAAATCCGACAACCAAGTATTTAAAGAAGCCACTACCATCCAGACAGAAGCCTTTTACAGGGAGTCAAAGGAGCTCTACCTAATACACAGAAACAAACACAGGGAGGCTGCCAAATTGAGGAGACAAGAAATATGGCCCAAATGAAAGAACAGAACACAATACAGAAAAAACTAAATGAAATAGAGATAGCCAACCTATCAGATGAAGAGTTCAAAACACTGTTGATCAAGATGTTCAAAGAACTCATGGAGTATAGCAAAACATAAAAAAAGAAACTAAGATTACACTAAGTGAAATAAAGAAAAATCTACAAAGAACCAACAGTAGAGGGGATGAAGCCAGGATTCAAATCAATGATTTGGAACATAAGGAAGAAAGAAACATTCAACCAGAACTGAAAGAAGAAACAAGAATTCAAAAAAAATGAGGATAGTATAAGAAGACTCTGGGATATCTCCAAATGTGCCAACATCTGAATGAGAGGGATGCCAGAAGGAGAAAAGGAAGAGCAAGAAACTGAAAACTTACTTGAAAAAATGATGAAAGAAAACTTCCCTCATTTAGTGAACGAAATAGACACACAAGTCCAGGAAGCACAGAGAGTCCCAAATAAGTTGGACACAAAGAGTACCACACCAAGACACACCATAATTAAAATGACAAAGGTTAAAGATGAAGAATCTTAAAAGCAGCAAGAGAAAAGCAGAGAGTTACCTACAAAAGAGTATGCATAAGACTGTCAATTGATTTCTCAAAAGAAACTTTGTAGGCAAGTGGGGACAGGCAAGAAGTTTTCAAAGTGATGAAAAGCAAGGACCTACGACCTAGGTTACTCTATCCAGCAAAGCTATCATTTAGAGTGGAAGGGCAGATCAAGTGCTTCCCAGAAAAGATAAAACTAAAGGAGTTCATCATCACCAAACAATTATTGCATGAAATGTTAAAGGGGCTTATTTAAGAAAAAGAAGAAGATCAAAACTATGAACATTAAAATGGCAACAAATTCACAACTATCAACAATTGAATCTAAAACAAACAGACAAACTAAGCAAACAATCAGAACAGGAACAGAATCATAGATATGGAGATCATTTGGAGGGTTATCAGCTAGGAAGAGGAAAGGGAAAAGGGAAAAAAGGTGCAGGTGTTAAGAAGCATAATTTGTAGGTACGAAATAGACAGGGCGATGTTAAGGATAGTATAGGAAATGAAGAAGCCAAAGAACTTATATGTGCAACCCCTGGACGCGAACTAAGTTGCGGGGATTGCTGGAGGGAAGAGGGAAAAGGGAAGAGGGGGGCAAAGGATGAAAAATTGGGACAACTGTAATAACATAACCAATAAAATATTCTTAAAAAAAACTAATAGTTCTAGCACTGGTAATTAGTTCTAATCTTCAGTCCAGTAACATGGTCCCCTATGTGTTGCCTCTTAAGAGGTAAGGAAAGGAAAGTATGAGCACAGGACATACTTTCTAGGCCACAGTTGTGAACACATTGCAAGAGAAATCTTCCAGCAAAGTGAAAGGAAAACAGCAAAATCTCAGCATCTTAATAGTGGAGTTTTCACCCTTGACTATAAAAAGGACACAGAAAGGATATATTTTCTCTTCCATTCTCTCTTCCACTGGAAGCTTTCTATTGTATTACCAATTAAGCAACATGAATTGGGAACTGTACAAAGGTTTGTATGTATATCGCAGTTAGAGTGGTGAAAGGGCCCTGTAACACATAAGTTTCACGGACAATCTTCAGCATAATGTTATACAGGGACTCAAGTGGCTGTATTTCTCACTACTGAGGCTTAGGACTCCCTTTGTGGTACTCAACTGCAACATTAATGGGGCAATCAATGCATGCCAAAAGAATGCCCCTTACTCAGATGCATTTAGTAGAACCCTGTGGTTCTCATCAACCATATATTCCATGTCCTCCTCTTTCCTTTATCTCTCTGTGTACCCGGAGTTTAGTTATATTCTACCCTGGTAGGTAGTCCCACTTCAGAGTGTGACATGTTTCCTCTCCAGGAATCTTGATTTCTGGCTCATCTATTAGTTTTGCTAAACCCTCTCTAATTTCAGCACCCTCCACCATAAACTCAATCACTCCCACAAACCTCCTTTTAATTAACATACAGCTAAGTGAAACAGTGTTTGCTTCTCCCCATTCCCAGTTCCCAGCAGACAGCTGTCCACCAGTTTCTCTTTCATACAAATTCCAGTGCTGCTGAGAAGAAATGCTCTATGTTTGTAAAGTGAAAGGAATGAGTGTTGAATGAAAAGAACATAGGCAAAACATTTCATAAGTAGAAAGAAAAGTGGTCAATTTGAGCAATAAATAAAACTCACTCATTGGTGAGTTTTGAATGATTGAGACTGATAAAATGATCTTACTTCCTGTGCAGAAACAGCCACAGAATACTCTGAGGGTGGGACTGCAGGTAGAGGCTAGAATATATCATAATTATTCTCTTTAGTGCCAAATTGCATTTGAGAAGCTTGCAGATCACTATTGTTAAACCTCCATCTAGATTCTTCTCCCTTAATTCAATATCACTTAAGATGATTGCCTTTGATCTTAATTTTATTTCTTAAAAAAAAATCCTCACATTGCCAATTATAGTAATGTCGGCAAGAAGTATTCAATATAATGTGCTTGGGTTGTTTTAACATTACAGCTTAACCAAATTGACCTTGGTCCTCAGGCCAGTTGAATAGAGACATATTACTCTGATTTAACAAAGGAATGAATTAACACATAAAAGTTATGCATGCACCATCTAACTACTTCTCTGTAGTTAAGTGTAATTATAGTTTTTTAGCAAAGAATTTGTGGAGAGTTAAAATAAAAAAAAATAAAGTCTTGGGAAAGTAGCACCAAATGGATGGAAAATATGAAATCAATTATCTCAATGTTAAAAAAATCTGTTTCTTATGAAGAACTGAAGATCAGTGGACCTTCAAAATTATTTACATTTCTTTGGAAATGTACTTACTGCCAGTAGAAGAATAACATATGAAGAAGTATCTTTTGTCACATGAGCTCTGTATCAATAATATAGAGCTGAGAGAGAGTCTGAAGGTGACTGCCCCGGCTGCCCGGTGTCAGTGAGTGCTGTACTTTTGCTAGCTCCTTCTTCTGTGTAAAAACAAGCAAACACTAAACAAAAAACAAAACTTGGTTTTCTTCTTGAGTCTTGAAATTTCTAAAATTTACCCCAAATATTACATATTTCAGACAGTTTTAGGTCTGTTTTGTTTCATGTCGTGTAATATCAAACTAAGTCAAGGATCTGGCTATCAACAATTTACTAAAATTTTCCCATCAAATGTTAACTTAGCTTTACATATATGAAAAACGGACGAATTTGAAGAGAGAATGGTTAGAATTAAAAGCACCGAAAAAAGGAAGTTATAGGAGAAAAATCTTAGTGGTGCTCATTCAGCTGCTGTCCAGAGGAAAAGGGGTAATAAATCACCAATACTCAGATGTCAGTGTTTGATGCTGATTTAGCTTGCAGACATTAAACCTGAGATTCAATTGACCCCTGATTCAATGAGTATCAAGAAAACTTCTATTATCATTTGGGTTTCCACAAAGCTCTGCCCACAAAGGGAAAATAAACTACTCTGGACAGACATAAAATACTTTGTCAGAGTCACTTCTAGAAACGTATTCTGGGAGAGAGCAGCCTCTAAAGATTCTTTTGGTTTGAGGTTGCCATGGCTTGCTTATGGGAAACTGGTAAAACCAATTCTGCTGCAGAACTGCCACTGGTGGCCCTAAGGATCCACACCTGGGCTGGGGTGTGTGAAAACAGTTCAGGCAGCCAAATACTAAACTGCACCCTAGACGTTCAGTCTCTTTCAGTGAGTGTGGTTCTAAATGGCCCTAGAATGGGTAAGCTTCCAGAATTGTTGGAGAATCCTATAGATGAGCTATACACAGTTCCAGCAATCTTTGAAGCCAGATGTGTTTTTCAGTCTTAAAAGTGCTGAATTTTCCCAGTGATTGAGATTCTCCATCTGTAAAGCCACCAGATGGAATCTGCAAAGGTAAGCATACAGATTAATTTCTGGTATGTGCAGTATATCTGCAAGAGAATTAGACTCTGTACATTGTTTTTCATGTTTACAATTTTATACTAAAAAAAATCTCTTATGGTCAGGGGAGGAAGTGTTTGCCGAGGGAATATTTGCAGTTGATAAAGGTGAATTGGTTGGGGATTCTAAATGGAAACCTATAGTTCAACTGAAATACATGCTTTCTGTTTGGACGTATGGCCACAGTTGGATGATTTTCCAATTTTCCTAGCTTTTACTTATTTTTATTTATATCCTTGTGGAATTAACTATCTTCAGGGAATATTTGTGTGTTCAATGGAGAGCAAGAGAATGGCTCTGGAGATAGATTTGTTTAAAGTAAAAATCCTCCAACACTGGTCTGCGTGAAATGGAACCTGGTAGTGCACGATGCTTCTTTCTGAAACAAATCTGGGACAAATATACGGGCTATTCAGAGCCAGTATATTGCAGTTATTTTTTGTCTTCTTGCTATACTGGGGTTGATGTGGGTGAAGAGGAAGAGAGGAAGCTAACTAAGAAAGGAAGAAAAAGACAACATGCACACGTAAATCAGAGTATGATATATTCACATATCTGTAATGTCGATGTGTCAGAAATGACTGATGAATTCACATATTTATCATACACCTTTCACGATCTAATAATTATGTGATCTTAATACATGTTTTAAGTTTGTTGATGCAAGGGGTTATAATGATAGATGTCTTGACATCAAGCCACATTTGTAATCAAGAATATATTCTACTTATTTGTATTGTGTTCTTTGAAACTCTTGTCACTTGAGTCCCGTGGATGCTGTGGTGTGCTGATCAGATGCCACCCCACCAACAGGAGCCACTTATTTCCCAGCTGTCTGGAGTGTTGGGAAAGCCCGTGGCTCAAAGCTGTATTCTCAGTGTGCAGTCTGCCTCCCAAGACAGGTTCAGGGCTCTCTGTGTTGTAGGCTGAACCTGCTGTTGTAACAGTATTGCAGTTCAATCTCTTTCTCTACTCCAATCCCCGCCTCTCACTTCCTTAAAGGTGTAGTTCCTCAGAGCACTCCCTCCCAAATCTTTGACGTGCAGATTTGTACCTTAGAGTCTACTATGGGGACCCAACCTAAGTAAGACAGAAGCAAGGTGCCTTTTATTTGCTAATATTTTAGTTAAAATACTTACATCTGCATTTTTATGTGAGATGGGTCTGGATTTTTTTTTTTTCTTATCAGGCTTTGGAATTAAAATTAATCTGGCTTCATAAAATGAATCAAGAGGGTTTTTTCCCCTTTTTTTCTCCTCATGGCCCGGCAATGTTTAAACAACATTGGAATCATCTGTTACTTAAACATTAAACTCATGTGGTCTTTGTGTCTTTTTTCACGATAGGTTCTTAATCACCAGTTAGACATCTTCTACAGTGATTGGCAATTTACGTAATTTATATTTTGTTAGAAAATCATTCATTTCTGTGTTTTCAAATTTGTAGCCATAGAATTCCAAGCAATAATCTTTTATAATTCTTTTAATCACAGCTGTATCTGCGGTTCATTTCCTTTTCATTTCTAATCCTGCTTATTTTTCCAAGGGCCCTCTCCTGTGTGTGTTTGCCACGTGCTCTCGCACTTTAATCAAGTTCACAGTTTATCTGTTTTAATACTCTTAAAATATTTTTAACTTTTGAATTTATTTGTCATTTCTGCTTTTTTTGGCTTGTTTCGTTTTCTAGTCTGTTAATTCAGCTAGTAGTTTAAATAATCCTTCTTAGTTGCTTTTGTTATTAATTTCCTACTTTCTGGTAATGAGTACTGACTTTTCCTTGTTTCCTCTTTTTTCTGCAATAGCGAAGACCTTTTTGACAAGTTCACCCTAAGTATAGCTTTTGCTGTTCCATATCATTGCTTTCTATTTTTTTTTAATTTTTTATTTATTTTTAGAGAGAGGGAAAGGGAGGGAGAAAGAGAGGGAGAGAAACAGCAATGTATGGTTGCCTCTCACATGGCCCTCACGGGGACCTGGCCCGCAACCCAGGCATGTGCCCTGACTGGGAATCGAACTGGGACCGCTTGGTTCCCAGCCCGTGCTCAATCCACTGAGCTACACCAGCCAGGGCTCATTGCTTTCTATATAGTGTATAATATCTCTGTTTTATTTCTTTATGTGGATTAACCTTCCAAAAATTAAAACTTTTATAATTTATATTTAAGTTTATTGATGTATGATCAACTTGAAAAAATAGTTTATTTTTTATTTTTCTTAAAGAATATTTGTTAAGCTTTTATTTTTTAAATAAATGTTATTTATTTATTTTTAGAGAGAGGGGAAGGGGGGAAGAGAGAGATGGAGAATATCATCAATGTGAGAAACATTGATTGGTTGCCTCTTGTATGCACCCTGATGGGGACTGAACCTATAACCCAGGCATGTGCCCTGACTGGGAATTGAACTGGCAAACTTCCACTTTATGGGGCGATGCCCAGCCAACTGAGTCACACCAGTCAGGGCAAGCTTTTATTTTTAGCCAAATACATAATTAATTTTGTAAATGTTTCATGAAGCTATAGGTATTCATTCTTAAGTGCTTTTAACTTTTTGACTTATTTTTATTTTAAGAGACTTTTAAAATTTTTAACAAACATTTTCAGCCTCAGCTAACTTTTACTGGGAATGTTTACAACACAGGGATTCTCAAACATATTAAATTTTGCAAGGATTGTTTTTGAGAAGAGAATATTTTGTAATCTATCCATTGCTTTTGTGGAAAATAATTGGTATCCATTTTTAAATGCAACCTTTTGACCTTCCGACCTTCCATTAGCAGGCCAGGAAATAGAAAATAATAAATTCAAAATAAATCGGTATATCTAGAGGGAAGTTAATTTTCAGAGAAAGCAGCCTAATTATCTTAATGAGTGTTTAATGTTCATCAGAATCACCTGGAGGCCTCATTTTGATGTAAACTTCTGGGTCCTACAGACAGTTTTTGTAAATGTAGGGTAGAACCCTAAAATTTATATTTCTAACATGTTCTGAGGTGATACTAAGGCTGCTGAGAACCACACTAAATTAGGTACTATTTTATTTTGCTCATTTCCTAGAAAGTACCAAAGTTTTGAAATAAATGTTCTCAATTTTAATTTGATATGAACCAAATTAACCTACTGATTTCATGGTTGTTCAGTATTATTTCTTCTTCTATCTAGTCTTGCTTTTTCCACAATCCACTCTCCAATTTGTTGTTAGAATTAGTTTCCCAATGCAAATCTTACCACATGGCAAATCGACCATGTCTGATATTAATATCATCACTCTGGCTTTCTGTTTGCACTTGCTTCATATTTTTGTCCATTCCTGTATCTTTAACCTTTACTTGCAGCTTTGTTTTAAATTGTTTGCACTTGAGTTTTGCAGTTTAACCAACCTGATAATTGCTGACTTTAAGTGAAAGAAATCAACACATTTATATTTAATGTAATGATTGACATACTTCGTTTTGCTCTAACTTTATGTTTATTTCTTAATAATGCCTTTTATTTTCCTATATTTGCTGGTTTGATCATAACAATTCATGATATTTACCCTTGTTAATATGAATGTTCTACTCTATTTTTCTGTTATGTTAATTAATTATATTCCTTTTTTCCCCTATGCTATCATTTTTCAATGTAGACAATTTGATTTTTCTGCTTGAAAATGTGTAGTTCCACTTTAGGAGTTCAGGATGTTACCTGGATATACCCAGGTGGGTGTTCTTATTCTCTTGAATCATACCTAATACTCAGTAATTCCTCTCAGTTTGCAGATTCAGGTCTGCCTTCAACTCACAAAAAGTATTTTTTATGGTCAGTTTAATAATGTATTTCTCTTTCAGGAGTTTTTACTAGGTGGTATGTCTACTAAATCTATCCTCAGATTGTTATATCTGTCCTTTTATGATTCCACATGCCTGTGCTTGAATTATTTATTCTATAGTCTTCTAGGCCATTCTTTTTGGCCATTATACTGATCATCCTTTTCTTCAATTCATGTGCCAAGTTGTTTCACTGGGGAATTATGGCTTACTTTAGGTCCAGAAAATGTTTGTTTGTACATGTGTATATGTACTTCATTTGAATTTTCTTGAACACATTTTCTTTGACTCACCTGGAACGTTGTAATCATCCTGACATCTCTCTGGCTGCTGGGTCCTTTGCTGGGGTTTTACATGACTATTATGTTCTGGGCTGGTTGATGCAACACCCCAATTTGTGGCAGTATGGTGAGTGATGGGTCTTGGCAATCCTGCGTGGGCTGGCAATGCAGTGGCCAGCAGGCTCCCAATATTTCCTTATGTCTAGTCTCAGGAAGGGAGGGCATAGTACATCCATTCAGCACTTGCTTGGCTGATCTAGTGCAGGGAATCGGACACATTAATGTGTGGCACATAAAGACCTTTCTCCATGGTAAGCAGATCCCTGGGGGACAAGCTTTTCCCAAAACTTCTGCTTTCTGATTCTGGTCCGGGGAAGTCTGTTGTAGGCCTCAGACCCTTGCCCAGCCCCAGGGGAAAGTCTTCTATCTCTTCTGTCCTTAGAACCCAGCAGTGTGCTAATACCCACCTCTGCAGTGGTGTAAGTGGCTGGTCAAAGTAGGCGAGTAGCCTGGAGTTGGAAGGAGAGACGTAGATATCAGCAATCATTTCCTAGGATCTTCTCTTACCATAAAAGACATTAATTTTTGATGGTAAAACAGGGAATGCTTCTTTTTTTATGCAATGACTTAGTGATTTTATTCCATTTTTGTATGAACCCCTCTGTGATAAGTGCTGATGATGTTTTATTTTCTTGAACTATCTAGTCATCTCAGGAAACTGGTCTGATAGCATGATATTTCCAATTTTAATGATTTAATTTAACTGCTTTAAATGAAAATCATTTTTGGTAGTTGGCCTACAGCACTTATTGGTTTATATGAGAGAACTTTAAATCACAGATTATTATGTTTAATTATCTAGTATAATAATTTATATACAGTTCATCTTGAAGTTTTCTCCAAGAAGTTAAATTGCTTAAAAATAACACATGACATATACCATATAGTTAGGTACATGCATGTGTGTATATCTGGAAACTCCAATGTGCATTCATATAACATATATACATACATAGAACTATATGTTTATAAATAGTTATATAGTTATCTTTAGCAAAAAACAACAACCAGGATATTCAACTAAATTTTAATTTCAGATAAACAGTGAATAAATTGTTCCATTGTAAGTATGTCCCATGAAGTTTTTGGGACATACTTATACTAAAATTTTATTGATTGTTTATCTCAAATTCAAATTATAGTAGAAGCCCTGTATTTGGCAACCCTAAAATATATGTGTGTGTGTGTGTGTGTGTGTGTGTATAAGGGAGAGAGGGATAAAGTTGGTAATGGGTTTTTTCTGTTTTGGAAATTTTTTTTTTAAATATTTTATTTATTTATTTTAGAGAGAGGGGAAGGGAGGGAGACAGAGAGGGACAGAAACAGCAATGTATGGTTGCCTCTCACATGGCCCTCACTGGGGACCAGGCCCGCAACCCAGGCATGTGCCCTGACGGGGAATCAAACCGGGATCCTCTGGTTCCCAGCCTGCGCTCAATCCACTGAGCTACACCAGCCAGGGCTGTTTTGGAAATTTTTAAAGCTGTAATTACTGTGGCCATGCTTTATGTAGAGATTCTGAGCCGTTGTAGAGAAACTGCATGAAGGTGTGAATCTCTTTTGTTCACTGATATATCTCTATTATTTGTCATAGTGCTTGAGACAAACGTTTTAGTGAGTAATTTTCTAAATAATGGGGTGAACCAGTTCTTTCAGAATACTAGAGCCCAGATGGTAATTCAAATGTAAGCAATAATATATTTTCTACTAAAATGTGAAGATTTAAACTTAACTGAGCACATATTAATCATTTTTATCTGATATGTTTATTGATATTTTATCATAAGGAGAATTTGTCTGTTGAGTTCCAAAATACAAGCCTATGAGATAGAACTTGCACATCTATTTGTTTTTTGGTGGAGACTATTATTTTCTGAGGGAACTCTGAAATCGGATGTGTCCTGCTTAGAGTTCTTATCCTGCATGAGGTAATATATCCTATCTGCATTCTGTCTTCTTGCATTTAACACTCAGCTGTTTAATGCTTATCACAAATATTGTTGTAAGAAATTATATTTGTTGAGAAATCACATACAGATAAGCAGTCTCCTCATTTTTCTAGGTATTGGAAATTCTGTCTTTGAAAAAAATAAGATCATCATTATCCTTGAATCTCATTTTTTTTAAAACTCTTGAACTTTGCCTTTCACAAATTACACTTTGATATTATGTCATAGGCCAACATCAAGGAAAAACTGAGTAAAATTAACAAATATCTTAGGTCCTTATTTATTAAAAATGGATTTTGTGTTACTTCTGGCATATAAAAATGGCCTACCAAATCACTTATTCAAAACTTATTCTAAGCTGTACTGTCATTGAGGTTATCCATTTCTTTGAGTTTTGACAAAGGGAGTGAGTGACCACTCCACAACAATGACAATATGGAGCAGTGCCACTGCTCCAGAAGGTGTCCTCCTGTTGTCCCTTTGTGGTCAGCCCCTCCCACAAATCCACACCAGGCATCACTGACCTGATTTCTGTCACTGTGAAAGTTTGCTCTTTCTAGAGTTTTATATAAATGGACTCATAATATGTACTCCTTTTCATAGGGGAGAGTCTGGCTTCTTTCACTCAGCATAAGTTTTTGAAATTCATCAAAGGCGTTGCATGGATCAGTAGCTCGTTCATTTTTATTGCTGAGTGGTTTTCTATTGTGTGGATGCACTGCAATTTGTTTAGCCATTCTTCTGTTGATGGACATCTGAGTTGTTTGCAATTTGGGGTTATTACAAATTAAGTTGCTATGAACATTCGTGTACAAGTTTTTGTAAGACATATGTTTTCATTTCTTTTGAAAAAAAAATCCCAGCAAGAAATTACTAGATCATATGGTAGGTATATGCTTACCTTTTAAAGAAATTGTCCAACCATTTCCAAAGTTGTTGGACCATTTTAAATTCCTACCAGCAGTTGATCACATCCTTGCTAACACTTGGTATGGTCAGTCTTCTAAAGTCTAACTGTTCTGATAGGTTTGTAATGATTTCACATTGTGGTTTTGATTTGCATTTTCCTAATGACTAATGGTGTTGAGCCTTTTTTCCACAAGCTTATTCACTGCCATCCTCTTTGGTAACATGTCTGTTCAAATTTTTCATATAACCCCCACCTGCTGCTATTTATTTATTTCCATTAAAAGTAAATTTATTGTTTAAAAAAAACAATGGTGCAATATGTGTTTCTCAAGTCATTTTCAAATCTGGTTTGTTGTTCATCTCTTCTCAGGTTTCAGTTTGGTAAGGCTGAACATGTCTCCGAGGCCCTTCAACATTTCCTTCTTGGCTTTTATTTTCCTTATCTCTTTCTTTTTCTCTTTTCCAGTTTTATCCTTTCTCCTATCAGTCCTACTGCCTTTCTCTTAGTTTCCATTCATTTGTCTCTTTAAAGAACATGAAGGCTTGTCACTGGTTATGGAGACAGCCTCTTTCCCTGATCTTGAACTTTCTTCTGTGTCTTCTTCCAATATGTCCATGCCTTTATCATCATCATCTACTGTGGGTTTAACATAAGACTTGTCCATGGTATCTCTGAAGCTCTTTTGCATCCCTTTCCTCTGCTTACCTGTGGTTGTAGGCAATGAAAATGAATATCCCCAAAGTCACTCAGTGACTGCTGTCTGCCAACTCTCTAATGAGCTGGACTTCTTCAGACATAGGGAAGCTTCCACTTCTGGCCGTTCACTGTATGGAGTTTTTGTCTCATCAGATACTAATCCATTCTTAAAAAAAAAAAAAAAAAACGATTTGAGAAAGAGAGAGAAACATTGCCTTATTATTCCACTTATTTATCATTCATTGGTTGATTCGTGTATGTGCCCTGACTGGGGATCGAACCTGCAACCTTGGCATATTGGGACAACACTCCGGCGGAGTCACCTGACCAGGACCCATTCTTTTCGATTTTTGTGTTTTAATGAAATCCATTGATTGGCATCTGAAAATTTCTTTGTGTGTTTTTCTGACATAATGTGGTGCCCAAATACTTCTCACTGAAAAGTAAGAACTGGATCCACATTGTGATTCAAAGAGCAGTCTGCTAAATTACTGACTTTAGCCTTAGCCCAGGGGCCAGCATCTGTCCTTGAGTCCCATGCTGTCATGTGAGCTGGAAGAGCTGGAGGTGACTGGTTGGAGAGATGTGGAGGGAGCACTGGTAACCTGCCATCTTCTATAGTAAGTGTCATCTTTGGGCATATTCACTGTGGGAGACAGCTGACATTTACCTATTATCCCACTGAGTGCAGCACTTCTTGTGGGTGATTCAGGGAGCCTCTCAATCCCACTTATAAGGAATGGGAAATTCTTTTTTTTTGGGGGGGGTTGTTTTTTAAATATTTTATTTATTTATTTTTAGACAGAGGGGAAGGGAAGGAGAAAGAGAAGGAGAGAAACATCAATGTGTGGTTGCCTCTCATGTGCCCCCAACTGGGGCCCCGGACTGCAGCCCAGGCATGTGCCCTGACTGGGAATCGAACTGGCAACCCTTTGGTTCACAGGCCAGCTCTCAATCCCCTGAACTACACCAGCCAGGGTGGGATGGGAAATTCTTTTTTCTCTGTTGTCCAACGCTGCTTTAGTGAGCAGCTCAGGTCCAAAAGGCCTCACAGGTGACAACAGCTCATTCCACTTGGTTATTAGCCTTACAATGAGCTAAATCATTCCTTGCTTGTTCCCTGAAGTGAACATGGACTTTCTGAAGATTTCCATGATATCTTGGTTTGTCTTGCCCAACAGCGATTCTCCATTCACTGCTATCAGTTGATCATTAATTCACCCAAAGCCTTCCATCTTTAGATACTGCTGCTACTCCATTATTAGTGGACTTGATAAAGATTTCCAAATCCACACAATGACCTGTTTTGACTGGTTACTTTTTTTTTCTTTTTTAAAATTTTATTGTTGTTCAAGTACAGTTATCAATTGACTGGTTACTTTTGACACTGACACCTGAATCATTAAGTAGAACTTCAAACCTCAGAAATTCCCTGGTGCCATCAGGTATAAAAGGAACATCCTCATCTTCTGCATTGTTTCTTTTGGAATCTGAATTTAGCTTGACTCTGCATTCTGTTCCCTTGGGTGGAAAGCATCTTTTTTGTGAAGGACCAGAAGGCTCACAGTCCATTCCATCTTGGTGCTTTTCAACTGGGAAGCAACTTCCTCTAGGGATTTGCCTGCTAAATCTATTCCATTTACCTCTAAGTTGATCTCCTGACTTAAGCTGACCATCTTGAATGGCAGTCCCTCTGGGGAGGATGTTTTTCATGTAAATTGGAGCTGAGTCATCTATTGCTACATCTGGTGAAGTGATGCTTTTGATCATTTAGGCCTATGATATATCTTGAGTTAATTTTGTATATTATGTGAGGTACCAATCAAAGTTCATTTTCCTGCATATATACATTCAGTTGTCTTGGCACCATTTCCTGAAAACACTATCCTGTCTCCATTCAATTGCTTTTACACTTTTGTGGAAAACCAGTCGTCCATATATGCGTGGGTCCATTTCTGGATTCTTTATTCAGTTTGAGAGACCTATTTATCTATTTTGACACTGCACTGTCTTGATACTATAGCTTGATAATGAGATCTGAAATCAGGCAGTGGTTGTCTTCCAAATTTGCTCTTCTTTTTTAGTTTGTCTTGGCTGTTGTAGTACTCTGCATTTCTATACGAATTTCAGAATCAGGTTGTCAATAGCTACAAAAAGCCTGCTGAGATTTTGATTAGGGTGGCATTGACTCTACAGATCAATTTGCAAAAGGGTATTAATTGTTGGTGATGACTGTTGCAATTGTGCCTGCCTAATGGATGCCCGATGACTTTAATGAAATGTGAGGATCACCGCTATTACTGATTGCTACTTGTTCAATGCATCCATGTACCTGATGCTAACATAGAGATATAAACATGATGCCTTGCCTTATTTTATTCACAGTAGTACATCACTGAATAGAAACAAAAACCCACCTAAGATTATCGTTCTATCTCCACATGGATATATTAGAAATATGTGTCTTGAATTAATCCAGAGGTAGATTAACACTTGTTGAAACATAGAGGAATAGTAATTTCCAAGTGAGTACAATATTAAAAAAATGCAGAATTGGAATAGGAAAACACTAAAAAACAGAATGGCAAGAACTTTGATGTGGGCAAGTGGACATAAGATCTAACCTAGAAAGGACTTTTCAAAGGATCCGGATTTTGACAGTGAAACAAAAACAGAAAGACAGGCAAAGTCATATTGTAAAAAACAGAGACACATTCACCTCAGAAGGGAGAGTGTGATTTGGTGGTACCTTACATATAAGTTTTAAAGGCTGTGCCTAAGCCCTGGCAAGGTGGCTCAGCTGGTTGGAGCATTGTCCCACACACCAAAAGGTGCGGGTTTGATTCCCAGTCAGGGAATGTACCTGGGTTGCAGGTCCAATCTCCAGCTGACGGTTGAGAAGCAACTTATTGATGGTTTTCTTCTCTCTCTCTTTCTCAAACCAATAAACATACCCTTCAGTAAGGATTAAAAGTAAGTAAGTAAGTAAGTAAATAAATAAATAAATAAGTAAACGTTGTGCCCAAGATGGATAGTTGTCTAATACTATTGGTTCCTCCTGCTTCCATAATAAAATTTTAGCTGGTCACATGGCCCCCTAGTTAATGACTATCTTCCCTAGAACTCCCTTATGCCTGAGTATGGCTATTTGGTTAAGTTCTTGTTAATGAGATGTAAGTGAAAATAACCTGGGCAACTTCAGGATCATATCCTTCAAGGGAAAAGCAAGTTTTCCTCCCTTCCTCTCCATCCTGTGCCTGGATTGCAGAGGTGGTGACAAACCATCTTGTACCATGAGGATGACAGCATCAACTTAGGGCTGCAGAACAAGATAAGAAGAACCTGGGACCTGACCACTTGGAACTACAATAATAGCTGTAGACTTACTCCAACACTGTTGTGTGAAGGGAAATGCATTTCTGGCGTGTCTGAGCCGCTGTTAATTTGGCTCTCTGCTACAGCTGCTGTTAAGCTAATACAAGGAAGGAGACCTTCTTACCCAAAGATTGGTAAAAAAAGGCTTTCTCTAAAATTTTGCAATTTAAAGCTTGAAATATTTGTTATGAGCTAATAACGAACATTATAAAATATGCTTTAGTATATAACTGAGAATCAAATGATTAATAATATTTTTCTTATTTGGTAGAGAGGAGGATATGTCTCTAAGAAAACTTGGTAAAATTGCTAAAATATAAAATTATTTTTTAAATCACAAAGATCTGCCTTTGAATATGGACCTGACCACTTAATAATTGTTTAATATCAAGTGAGTTGCTTTAGTTCCATTAACTTTGCTTTTGTAACCTGTAAAATACCTATCCTTTGACCTTATTGTGAGGTTCTAATTGGATAATATCTAGAGTTATAAGTCATAGGTACAACTTAAATAATAACCTGCTTCCCACCCACCCTAGTCAGGACACAGGACCATTCACTCTGTAGTAAAAGTACTATAATTTATTACTTGAGCAAGTTTTCTCTGCAGAGCTAACATTTAATGGATGTTGCACAGTTTGCCATATCACTAGCTTTGGGTGAAATCCAGGTAATATATTTATCCAAATGACTATTGTCTTGGTGCCAACTATGGAATGAGTATGTAAGTCTTTTTAATTCTAAGTTTTCTGCTTTACTCTCTACTTTAGTGGTCCCAAATCCAAGTGTTACCAGATTGGGCAGGGGATGTACATGAGGTAGGCTTGGAGAAATCTAAATGCACAGACTGTGAGTAATGGAGGAAGCTGCTGCTACTCAGCTCCTGTAGATTTGGGATGAAGCTTTTGTAAATTTTCAAGAAAATTACAAGTCTAACTTTTTATGTGGAATCTCCTGTTTTTTAAATGTTGGTTCATTAAAAAAAACTGTTCAAGTTGAATAAGACATATCTGTGGCCACCAGCTTGCTATTCCCTCTCTCCATGCCACTTACATGGTCGAAGATTCTCTTTGTGGCAGCAGATGCCTCTTGAGAAATCCATTGACTATAGATGTGCTTAAAATCCACATATTCACCTATTCATGTAGATCTCTGTGCTCAGAACCCGTGCTTGCTCAAATCAGACACTAAGATTTTAACTTAGTGTGGTTATAATAAACTAAATACAAGGAAGATACTTTAGTATTACACAATTCTACAAGGTACCTGGAGCTAGTTCAGTGGGTTTTTTTCCCCATGCATTCTGGAGAAGAAGATGATGTAATACATATTTCTGTTTATTTTGTGTGAAGCCAAATACTCAAATGCCAAGTGAATTTTTTAAAAAATCAAAATCAGCACTTCAATTATTTTTCTTTATTAGAACGTCCAGGAGTGAGCTCGTTAAGATGGATCTGCTTTGTTGTAGCTTGCTCTGCTGGCAATGTCTAAATGAATCAAATGAGTCAGAGTCAAAGAAATCTCGTAGGCAGCTGTAATACCCTGTCAGGAAGAATAGCTAACTGAGTTGAACATCAGTAATGTTTTTTTCATGTCTTATCTGTGTCCTTCGCTGCATGTTTGTGGATTTACATCTTAATCTTAAAATTACACTCCTAATATACTCTTACGACTGGGAATTTGAGCTTCCAGCCTTCTAAGTTAGTGATTTTCTAGTTCTTAACAGAAAAATGCCATCTCTCCTCTGAAACTTGTAAGAGGCAATTTCTTTATTCACGCAATTCTACCAGAGCCCTGCCACTGTTGGTTTTTTTGGTGGTTTTTTTTTTTTTTGGTACAACTAGCAACTTTCCAAATTTTCATTTTGAGATTTTTCATTTCTAGCACACACAACAGAAAAGTGTATGTGATATGGCAAGCATGTTTCTCTGAGTCACATGTTGGGGAAATGTGGTTCTGTTGTGTGTCATGTAAAATTCTCTAAAATATCCTATGGCTGAGAAACTTATGTCAGAAAGCAGTCCAGAAATGAGGTCAGCCTTTTCACTGCTGGGGAGGCCTTTGAGCTTGGGAATTTATTTTGCTACTATTCTTGTCAGTTCCTCTTTTAAGAACTGACTAGTGGATTAAGTTCCAATGGGCAGGAAGTAGAGTTTTTTTCTGTTACAAAAAAATCCAGTTCTACTAGGATGGGTCTTTCCAAAATTAAAATAAAATGTGGTCAGGAGGTGTCAGATGTTTAGAAGGTTGAAGACTGTAATGTTAAAGAAGTAGCAATAGTTGACTCACCAGTCTATGAGGACCTATAGTGCTGCAAAGAAAAGCAGAAATAGTGCCTCGTTTTAAAGATACCTTTGCTCTCCAAGTATAGCAAGTGGGGTATCATGAGCTCTGACATTGGTGGCTTATTAATTACACACATAAAATACAACTCCACATAGAGCAATAGCCAGTGTAAATATAGAGGTTCAGACACTTAAAGTTTCTGGGAAGTGTCATAGCCCTAGAAATAGGGATCATTTACTGACTTCTCATGAGATTCATAAAGGTACTTATAACAGGTTTCCAGTTACCTGTCAAGCTTTTTTTCTCCACCTAAGTGCTCTACTCTTGAGTATTTTCTGGGTTGATACAGCTTCTTAGTACCAGAGTTGTAGATTTCTGTGTTTTTGGTAAGCATGTTCCTTTTATCTACAAACAGGGATCTCCAATCTTCCCACACTGGAATTAAGTAGAAAAGATTTAATCCTTGACATGCTTGTTTTTAGTTTTATTTTGACCATAAAATGTATAAATAAAACTCATGAACCTACTAACCACTGTGAGAAACTCAGCGTTATAGATTGTAGTCCTTTATATCCCTCCCTTATTTTGCTCTTTTCTTCCCCAGAGCCAACCATTGTTCTAGTTTTTTTATTTTAAGATTTTATTTATTTTTCTAGAGAGAGGGGAAGGGAGGGAGAAAGGATGGGAGAGAAACACTGATGTGCAAGAGAAACATCAATCAGTTGCCTCTTGCACACTTCCAACCAGGGACTTGGCCTGCAACCCAAGCATGTGCCCTGACTAGGAATTGAACTGGCAACCACTGGCGGACATTCAACCCACTGAGCCACACTAGCCAGAGCTGTTCTAGCTTTTAAATACAGTATTATATATAGTCCCCCTAAACATATAGTATTTTATGTATTATACATTACATAAAGACATCATATTCATGTATGTTCCTAAAAAAGCTTTTACATCTTTACATCATTAAATATAATGATTTCTTCCTCAAAAGTAAAGAGAATTTTTCCTGTAGATTAAAAGCCCTTGGTGGGGATTTTCAAGGTGGATGTCCCTATAAGCAGCCATGTGAGTTCTTAACCAGTTAAATCCTCACACATACGTGTATAACTGGAAGCATACAGGATATTTGTTGCAGCACTGTTCTGATAACAAAACTAATACTTAAGGTTAAATAAACCATAGTCCACACTGCACAGCAATTAAAAGGAATGAACTAAATCTATAATTACTGATCATAGGTAAAGCTATAAGACATTATTAAGTAAAAATACAACAGCATAGCAAATTTAGATTAAACTATATTTCTATATGATTTTCTGTAGCTTTATACACATATAGAAAAAGTTTTGCAAGCAAACATTGAAAGCCAAGAACCGTGATTGTCTTTAGGATAAGAGTGAGAGGATGGGGAGGACTTGGTATTACTGGTATTAGTTGGATTTTTACAAGAAATGTATATGGTAATTGATTAATTAAAATTTAAATAGAATTTAAAGTATATGCAAAATACTCAACAAGGTCAATGTAACATTTTCTGAGAAGGATAATAACACTATGACTTGAAATAAGAGATTAAAACTATCCCAGCAAATGATTACCTTAAAAGGCCTCAAAGAGAATAAAACAGGGGGATTGAACTACTGAACCCCTTAATTTTACAGAATGTGTGTAGGTATGGAGAATATTAACACTGGCAAGTAAGAAAAGTCACCATCCACAGACCAGATATTGTGAGATGCACCCAGAGGAAAGAAATCAATGAGTTTGGATGGACAAGAGTTAAGGAAACCTGAATATGTACATGAGAAAAACCCTGAGAAGATAAGACAGATCAACTGAAACTCTAAAAATAAGAGTGAACAAATACTAAGAACCTGACAGAGCACTAAGCCAATAAAGGGGATAACAATATAGTTAGAACAGCAGCCCCAACAATTGAATTAGAAAAGCAGTGTTAACCTGAGGCAAATATCCTCAGAGAAAGTGATACATCAGCTAGGAGAGAGTACAGAGGTCTGAGACAGAAAGGTGGCCAAACTAAAGGAATAAGGCAGCCCTGTCAGGAGGGAGAAAACTCTAAAGAATGCCACTGCCGGAGAAGGGCCATTCTTATTTTAGCAAGTGGGAACTCCCGCTTGCCTGCCTGCTCCACCCCCTGGCACCACAAAGGGAAGCTTCCCAGCGGATGGGGTGCTCCCAGGTATGTGAGTCCTGCAATCAACTCTGCCACTCAAGGAGAGAAAACCCATATCACCTACTAGATAATCAACTGAGTTTTTCGTTCAAAGACATAAATCGACAAAAAAAAAAAATCATCAGATAATTGAGGAAAAGCAACTAAATGAAAAGGAGGACCAATAGAAACAAACAAGTGAATATACAAACTGACTGCAGAAGAAGTGGAGAAAATGAAAGGACACAGAACTTAAAAAATAATAATTCTACATGATATTTTCATGGGGGAGAGTGCAAAGAAAAATCAATGAAAGTCTGTTAGAAAAAAGAACAATTACAGAGCATGGAAGAATTTTAGAAGTTAAAAATATAATTGCAATTGAGGATGTACCCTAATATCTAGGTGGCAAACTGAGCAAGAGGAAGACAACATGGGATTGAGAAAACAGCAGCCTCAGCCAGGAGAACAGTGAAGTGAGATCCTAGAAAAACAGCTATGCAAGTTGCCAAAAGAGCGTGAGTACAGAGCAGGGCAGGAGTATACACGGTTAGAAGGTAGATAGATGCACGGGAGAAATGTCTTCAAGAAAATGACGAAGGACTCAAGAGAATAGACGGCATGATGAAAAGTATGAAAAAAGCATGCTAGAATAATGAAATATAATGGAAAAGGAAGAAGAAAGATGAATAAGATGACCATGATCTGAATATTAGAAAGAAAAAAATGGTCCAATTTTAAGCAATGAATATGAGAAAAGGAATTCCACTTGGCCTTGATTTGAAGGTCACTGAAGGAAGGCTACCTACTAGATGGCTTTAAAAAAGTTTTTATATAACCTACAAGACCTTAGAGCAGTGTTAGGAAACCAAAGCCCATAGGCCAAATCTGGCCCACTTCCCAATTTTTTAAAAATAAAGTTTTAATGGTGCATAGTTATATTCATTCATTTAGGTACTGTCTATGGCTGTGCGTATGGAAGAACAGAATCGAGAACTTGTGACAGAGACTGTGCAGTCCACAAAAGTACGTATTAACTGGCCCTTTATAGAAATGTACTCCTGCACTAGAGAATTGTAAATAAAATGAAAAAATTCCATCTGCTTAACAGAAAAAAACCCCCACAGAACAACAACAAAAGAAAAAATACTATACAGAAAATATAAAATAAGATTGTAGGAATAAGCCCAAACATATTAATAAGTGTGTATAGGTTAAATTTATGTTAAATTCCTGTGTTAGATTGGGAAAAAGTATCCTATGACAGTTTATAAGAAGCTCGCTTGAAACTGTGTCATAGAAAGATGGAAAATGGTGAAATGAACAAAAATGGGCTAGCAAAATGTGATCTCTAAAAACAGTGCAGAGGATTCTGGGAAAATGGTAGCATGGAAAGTTCCAGGAATCTTTCTTCCCACCTAGACAATAATTGCTCTTAGTAGACTCTGTCTGATGTAACTATTTTGGAACTCTGGAGTCAATTAAAAAGTGTCAAAGATTTTATTTAACAAATAAATTAATGAGAGAGACAGTAAAATATTACAACTGGTTCAAAGGATAATCCAACAAGAAAAGAAATATGTGATCTTAAGAATTGACAAATGGATGCAAACTGGCAAAACTATTCAATATCTGTAGGGCAGCAACCAATTGCATTCCTCTGGACATTATTTGCATTTCTATAAACAAGACTTACTTGTATTACTATACAGTTGTCTAGTTTTCTAAAACTTACAGAATTGTAAAGTAGCTCAAAGACCATGAAAACTTGAAATAACCCCAAGGAGTGCAATAGACAGGGACATCTAGTACATTTATGTCTCCCTACACTAGTCAACATCCCCCTACCCCCATGCCTTCCAAGGATGTACTAGAACGTGAAAGTTTAAAGGCAGAAATTTGGCGCCTGAAATGATCTATTGTAAAGGCAAGAGGCCTTTGAATTTGGAGGTGGTTCTCTAGAACCTGTGACTATGTTACTTACCTGACAAAAGAGAATTAAGATGGCAGAATTAAACTTGCTGATCTGCTGACCTTAAAATAGGAAGATTTTTTTTGGATAATCTAGGGGGATCTGAAGGTCCTTAAATGTGGAAGAGGAAGTCAGAAGAGAAACTAAGAGTGAGAAGATATAAGAACCCCACCTACTGTTTCTGGATTTGAAGATGGAAAGAGGTGAAGAGCCAAGAACTGTGGGTGCTTTCTAGATGCTGGAAAAGGTAAAGGAATGGATTTTCCCCCTAAAGAATCCTCCAGAAAGAAATGTGGCCCTGACTCCTTGATTTCTAGCCAATGAGACCAATTTCAGACTCTGAACTACAGAACTGCAAGATAGTAAGTGCATGTTGTCTTAAGCCTCTGACTGTTCAGTTAGCAGGATCCTTGTGATTACACCTGACCCACGTGGGTAATCCAGGATAATTTCCTTATGTCAAAATCCTTTAATTTAACCACATCTGCAAAGTCATTTTCGCCAATAAGATAACATATTGATAGGTTCTGGGGATGCAGACATCTTTGTGGGGCCATTATTCTATCACAGAACTCCTGACTCTGTCTCAACATTTTTCCTGATATTCTTATGTCCTTGCATTTACATAGCATCTTGAAGGAATTCCTTAGTCTTTCAGTTCACTAATTTGATCATTTATGTTCATTCTGTTATGTAGTTAATCAGCATATAATTTCAGTGATCATGTTTTTAATTTCAAAGAACTCTGATTTCTGTGTAGTTGTATGAACATGACCCCTTGTGTCTCTCTAAAAATACTCATTATACTTTTAAAATATTTTGTTCTATTTTCTTAACTCTTTCCTTGAGAGTTAATTCTTCCCTTTGTTGGAGTTTATACTTTCTCTGCTGTAGGCTTTTCTCATATATTTGGTGACTTTCCATTTCCAGGGTATACTTTTAGATGAATGTTTAGATAACATAGTATTTATGTTTAGGGTGGGTTTTTGGTTTTTTGTTTTTGGTTGTTGGTTTTTTTTTTTTTTTCCTTTATCCAAGTGAGGCTTTTCAATCTCTCGTTGGAATACAGGTTGTGCTTTCAGTTCTGGTGGTTGTAAGAAGGATAGGAGAGAGGCTGCAGGCTGCGCAGAGGGTCTTTCAGACTGCAGCAGAGCGCAGGGCTGAAGGGAGGGCTGTAATACCAGGTCACGTGGGTGAATCCAGGCTCTGCCATGTGTAGCTATGCGACATTGGGAACTTCACCTAACTTCCCTGTGTCTCAGTTTCCCTGTCTCTAATATTGTGAAAAGTAGTACCTGCCTTATAGAGTTGTTATGAGGATTAAATGTCAGTTCATATAAAGCTCTTAAAACAGTTTCTGGCATATAGTAAGAATTCAATTCATGTTAGCTGTTGTTTTCTACTAGTACTCAGCTTGTGAATATGTGTACTTGTGGTTATATTTTTGAGCAAATGCGGGAGTCAGCTGATCCAAGCCCTTTCTTCTGCCAATCACTTACAGGCTGCTGCTTCCCTTAGATTGCACTGCCTCTGATTGTGAAATTATTCTCGGAGGAAATTCTTCCTTTGCCTCTGATTTCTTCTCCAATTAACACTTTGATTTATAACCTTCTATAAAGTCTCTATCTATGTGTAAGTATATATATTGTATAACATACAGTGTCTTATACATAAAATTTTTTCCCTCTTTTCAAATACATCACCAACTTCCTTTTTTCAAGTACTGTATTTTAGACATTTTTTAAAGTAAAAATGTATATGAGTTTCCTTTAAGAAAAAAGATGCAAATAATTTTATAAGTGGTCCTGGGACAATATTTTAGGTATTTGGGACAAAATAAAACTAATTAAAAAATTAAATATAAAATGCCAAAAGTTATCTGGAGAAAAATAGAAGTAAATAACAAAAAAATAACTCATTATAGGGGAGGGAGGATTAATTTGACAACATTAGCGAATTCTTCAAGAAAGTAGACTGAGTTCACATTTTAAAGCCTCTCCTTCATCCTAGATCCCATTGAAATGACAGTATACATTTATCTAAAAAAAAATTACAAATGAATCTGCCTTTTGACTCAGTGATCCCACTTCTGGGAATATATCCAAAGAAATCCAAAACATTAATTTGAAAGAACATAAGCACCCCTATGTTCATTGCAGTGTTATTTATAGTTGCCAAGATATGAAAGCAGCCTAAGTGTCCATCAGTCGATGAGTGGGTAAAACAACGGTGGGGCATTTACGCAATGGAAAACTATTCAGCTGTCAAAAAGAAGAAAATTTCATCTTTTGCAACAGCATGGATGGACCTGGAGAACAGTATGCTAAGTGAAATAAGCCAGTCAGAGAAAGACAAATACCATATAATTCACTCATATATGGCATCTGTTGAACAAGCTGAACTAACAAGCAAGATTGAGGCAGACTCATAGATAGAGAGCAGGCTGACCACTCTGGGTGAGGGGTTAGGGGATGGAGGGATTAAGCAAAAAGGACAAACGACTCATGGACATGGACAACAGTAATGGTAACTGCAGGCTGGGGGTGGTGGGTTGGGGGTATAAGGGAAATAAATGGTAATGGAAAAAAGTATAATAAAAATAAAAGAAAAAGAAAAAATAAGATACACACCAATTCTAGAAATCCAGGCGGACCCCACCATCAGGACTGGGTAGCAAGAAGTTTCTAGAAGTCATAAAGCTGAGACAAACAGATTCTTCATGAGACCACAGAGCTGAGGGACTGGCCATAGAGGCAAAAAAGAGTCCTCCAAAAAAGTGAATTTCTCCAGGAAGAATAATCTCACAGCAGAGGCTACAGCCTGAGTGGCCTATAGACACTTGGCTGAAGACCTGGGTCAGGACCATTCAACATTTATGCTTGGATAAAGCCACAGGTGCAATCCTGTAAGCTGGAAATTCTGACTCAGGAGACTCAGAAACCTTAGTTACCTCAACTGCTGGGGGTGGGGCAGCAGCACGGAGCGTTTCTGTCATAACACTATCATTGGAAATAATAGTTAATATACAATTAATGATCATTTTTGGCAGTGCTACACTGATTTGGTTCACTTGATGCCATGTTTAATAGTTTGTAGAATTAATTTCCTCCCACCTGCTCATTTTTAGAATTTTCTTAGAGATTTTTGCTGTTTTTCATTGTAATACTTTATTTAAAAGTTTACTTACTCCCAAATTTTAAATATAACACACAAAGTCCATTCTAACTTGGCTTTTTAAAGACTGGGAAAGAGGAGATAAGAAAGCTGCCTCTGGAAATATTTTTTAAATCAAATATGGTAAGATTTTTTTTTTAAGAAATACCAATAGTGAAGAAATCATGTTTAGTTGAAACATGACCTCTTACATCATTTAAGTTAATTGAATTAGAAGACAAGTGAATACATGAGACATTTATTCTTCTGAAATAAAGATAAATCCTGAACATGCCTTTAATGACTCACACCCCTCCTGAGGTTTAAATCAAAGCAATCACTTTCAGTTTAGATTCCAGTTAAGGTTTGACTAGACTGGGCACAGCATAATCAGAGCCAGCGATTTCTGCTCTGTGATAAAGTCAAGGCAATATTTTGGGAGTTCGAAGGAATCTTACAAGTACCAGAACTGAATAGGCTTGCCTTTGGTGTGGGTAACCCTAGTTTGTATTAGATGAATCTTTAAATTAAATTTACTTATGTCTATGTAATCCTTTTGAATAAAAATTCAGTGAAGCAGAAGTTTAGTGGTGCAAAGTGTGAGGGTAAGAGAGAGTGTGAGGGAGACGGAATGAAATCAAGCTATTTAAAGGTTGTAACACATGTGCACTTACATCCAGGAAGATATATTATTGAAGCTGCCTTTCTTTGTTCAGGGAGAAAAAGACATTTTAATTGCCCATTTCATTATATTGACATAGGATAAACAGGCATCGATTTTTGTGAAGGGAAGATATAAAGAGGTGTAAATTTCCCCCCTTAGGTTTGTAAGGCATGGAACTTTAGCCCTGAAGGAAGAAAGCATCTAGCTGACTGACCTTCAAAACTACTACTCTTGAAGGTTCCTGGGGGAAAAGAAGTTCCTCACATTTGTGTAGAGGCCAAGGAGACTTCGGGGAAAAGTAGGAAAGAGACTGTGATTACTGAGGTGTTATAGTCTAAGGTCAGATGGCAGTGAGACTGCAGAGGACTCAGAGGAAATCTTCTGGCAGAGAAGAGTCTGGGACTGGAGACAGGAACTCCATACCAGACCCTGGGCTGCCGTGGGAACCAGTGTGTCACATCATACCTTGTAGTGACCTAAGCACCTTAGACAGGCCAGTGTGTGCTTCCTCCAACTGTGCACAATCAAACTCTACTGCTGTCACTAAAGGGCTGCGACCGAGAAACCGAGGTCTGCCATGGTGTGGCACAACCATAAACTGGAAGAGAGGCAAGAGGCTGCTTTTCCTCCGCCGAGCTGGAGAAGCCACTCTCAGAACAGCAGTGGGGGTATGGGTGAGGGCCAATCCAGGTGTTGTTGGATCTGAATTTATAAAATGTTGGGTTCCTTAGTAAATACTGAAGTAATACAAAATTTTGAAGACAAAATTGCTAGAGCCCTTTCCCATACCCATGGAAATGTCTCCTGTGAGTGTGAGCATCTGATGCTTCAACTTGGTTAAGTTCAGGTTAGGCGGGCCTCGGGAGGAGCTCCCTCCCTGGGCTGGGGGCTGCCCTGTGTGGCAACATCCGCCTCCTGGAATGGCTCAGTGCAGCAGAGAAGGGGCTTCTGGTGTATCAACCAGATGTTTTATTTTTCCCTCAGTGAAAGCTAATAAGAAGGATGGATCCCTAGGACTCAGTAATAAGGAAGAAAAACAGACATTCATATCATCATGAAGCTGGGAATGGAGTCAGTCCTATTAGTTTGAATAACAGAAGTTTCCTGTGCTCTAAGCTGGCAAAGCAGGACTCCCTTATTCACTGTATCGCACATCTCCGTGCTTCTGAAGTTAATAATGTACTTAATGAAGAACAGAAATCAGTTAAACTGTTGTGATAGCAAGCTGTCAATTAGTAAAAAATGTGTTTTCACAAAGTTATAAAAATACTACTCTTTGTAACATGTTAGGGCTCCTCCTATGATCCATCTGTTGCCTTCATGTTGATGATGTCACCTTCTCAACAGAGTGCAAGTCAGTCCCATCTACGGTGCCCCTCCTTACGAGGCATTCTCTTCTTACTTTCCATTTCCTAATTAATATATCCAACAGCTAAAATGATAAAATTATGTTATATCCTAGCTTCATTTTCTGTTCCTTTTTATCTTCCATAGCCCGGGAGTTATTAAGGCCAAAAGAATTGATTTCCTGATGCCTTTTCTATTTGTTGATTCCTTGTATCTCCACGTTAGGTTCTAGAATATTGCAATGGCTTCAAGCTCTTCAATTGTGTCTTTCTGATAATTTCTTTATAATGCTGCCAGAGAGGGGCCTTTCTAGAGCACAGATGGGATCGTGTCACAGTTAGCATAAAACCTTTTACGGTTCTGTAGAGTTCCCAACTACGTTTTGGTATCATCTCCCACTTCTTCTGGCCCCACTCTCCAGCTGTGGGGGACTCCTAGCTGCTTCCTGGGTGTGGCATTCATTTGTATGCCTTCTTACTGTTTCTTCAGAGGATGCACTTTCCCTACTTTTTCTACCAAATGAATTCCTGCCTTTTTCAAGTTCCAAATTAAGTGTTAACTCTTATATGATGATTTTTCTAATCCTCCTAATATGAATGATCACGTTTGTGACCCCATAGCTGTTTTAAAAGTATTTCTATTTCCTTAACTTAAGCATTTCTGTCCTTCTAATTTATGTAATTTTGCGTTGCATATACATATGTCTCCACCATTAGGCTGTGAGAAGGACTGCCTTATTCATTATTATCCGTATTCCCTAACATGGAATCTGGCCTATCAGAGGCCTATGGGAACATAGCCGCTACCGTTGGCAGGGTTTTCCTTTTATTTAATATGTCCTCAAAACTCACAGGAAAAAGTCTGAGTTACAAATGGAATTCTAAGACCACCTCTTTTCTTTTTTCCCTTCTTTTTGCATATATATTCTACATGCACATACCATTAATCATGTCTTAATGCATTGCTTCCCTGCCTGCTACTCAAATCTATTCTGTTTTTACTCTTTCTCCAGAGGTCTTAACGTCTGTGCTAATAACATTTAGCTTCTAGGGCTCTTCTCAAATTTTGGTTTTAATAAGAAAAAAATCTAGTTTTGGATATTAGTCTTCTTTTTACTCTATTTCAATTTGAATGGTTTTTATATTCCAGAGAAGCACTGGCAATTTGAATCCAGTGAAAATAAGAAATTATTTTTGACATAGCATAGAATCTGCTTACAGATGACTTAAAGAACTTAATTGGAGGTGAGCTATTTTCTGATTTGTGATTTTTTAAATTGCTCTTGACAATAGAAGGGTCTTAGCCACGAAACCAGATGACTTTGAGGGGACAATGGGTGAGGAAGCTTTTGTCATGTGGAGTAACTATCATATGAGATAATAATTCAGCTATAGTTACTAGTGATTGAAGGATATCTGTGTAATGAAATGTGGGTTGATAGCTTCAGTTCATTTCCAACAGAAAAACATCAGAATTTTTAAACAGGACCCAAAAGGCTATAGAAATCTCTGGCTTCTAAAGGGAAAACTATTGAATGGGGAAAGCTGACTTGGTCCTGGTTTACCAATGGAATCCCTTTCTTTTCTTTTCTTTTTTTTTAATTAAATGTATTGGGTGACATGGTTCATAGTGTCATATGGTTGAAGGCTGCTTTAATTCCTTACTCCTTCATAATGTGACCATTGAGTGTGGAGCTCACACAGTGGTGACCAGGACTTGAGTCAGCGATCGAAGAAAAACAGAGGAAGCAGGGTGTTCTGATCTAGCACATATATACGTAAACATTTAAGAACTTGTTTGGTTTAGATGTCATTATATGCAATTTTAATGGTCAAATGAATACTTTCTTAATTTTTTGGTCTTAGGAATATATTGGTGGTATACAAATAGCAAAGTGAAAGCATTGAAAATCTTTCTCTTAACTGCTTTAGAAGTAATAAAAATTCAGGGAATTGGGAACATTTTAATTTAACTCACGCAATCCAGTTTTAATTTTAATTAGACTCCAAAATATTTTTAAAAGCCTATTAAATGCAATGTATTATATGTGGTGCTGACAAGAATGGAAAGCTATTACAAGGCTTTTGTAAGTTAAAAAAGGAAAATGAGAAAAATGTGTATAGGGGCTGTTTATAAACTATATAATAATTTTTAAATATCACTCATGATAATAATAATTATTATTAAACAACCATCCTATGTACCAGAACTCATAATATAATAGGGAATATAGATTTCTAAAAAATTAATATTAAGAAGGCTAGAATGACTATCCAACCACATTTTACAGCAATATGAGGGAAATCAAAGTAAATTTAATTTTGAAAACTCTGGAAAGGCTTCTTCAAAGAAGTAACATATAAACTATTTTTCAGATATCACCATCAAGAAAAGATATGTGGTGCTCTCCACATTTCTTTTATTTTCTTGTTTTCACATTATTTTGTCAATATCAGTGTTTAAATGTAGCCAATAAAGAGTCGCAAATAATTATTTTTTAAGTTACTTTTTTATAAAACTGCCAAGTTGTTTTCCCAGCTTTGGAATATTCCCTCCCAAAGGAGAAAGCCAGAAAAATTTTAAGAATGTGTATTTGTGTTCATTCTAAAAATATTTCTAGACAGATATACAGATATACAGATGAGTATGCACAGGTGAGTGCATCTCCCTGTCTGTCTATCCACCTGTCTATCTCTTTGCAAAGCTGCCCTCTGCACTACAGAGGCATTTCAACCTATATGGATCATTACTCTTAAATGCTACCTGCTCCTTCTGGTCTATAAAAGGCTGAGAAGATAGAAACGTCTGCCTATGGTAATAGTTAATGTTTATTAAGTGCTTATTATTTTAAATCACTTTCTATATAATTCATCTAATTCTCATTAATAGCTTGTGAAGTAGGTATAGTTATTATCACTCTCTTTTTATAAAGTGATTTGCCTGGGATTTGAACGCAAGATAAATGGCTCCAGTGAATGTATTCACTATCAAAATGCTATATTTCCTCTCTGCAAGTGGTGATTATTCTTAGATCTCAATTTTACCTCATGCTTAAATCATTCTCTAGATGTTGCTTAGCTACTTGGGGAGACTCAGATTCTGTCTTGTTCATTAGTATACTATTTCAAAGCAAAGTAGATGCTTTCTGTCAAAGTAAATTTTCAGGAAGCGAATCAAGTTTTGGAGTATCGTTATAAAACTGGAAGAGTGTTTCTTAGAGAAAAAATATTTCCCAAGCAGTAATGATACAAGAAATGTTAAAGGGTCTTCTTGAAGAAGTAGAAGAAGAAGAAGAAGAAAATATTAGTAATAAATGGCCATTAAAAGAAAAAAAGAAGTAATGATAACGTTTTTCAAAGAAGGGGTTAACGTGATAGCTAGTTCAGGTTCATTTGGAACCAACACATCATTTTTTAGTTACTGTCTTGAGCTGATGGTACACTTTTTGTTTGTAGTTCCTGTTGACTCTAGCATGTTGCCTTTGTCTGCACTTGTCCCCTCATCTTTGCTGCTGGGTCCTGGTTAATACACCATAAATATCCAAACATCACTCTGCCCCTGATTACCTCTACATTTAAAATTCTCAGAATTTTTGCACCATCTCTTGGTATTTCTCTGGCATTTACAGTGTCTAATTCAACTGGACTGTTACCACACATGTCAAATATAATTGCTATTATATTCATTCATTTATGTAGCAAATTTTTATTGAGAACTGTGGTGAACTGAATAATTGTGCTCAATTCTCTTCCAGTATTTTCAGTATGTAGTTTCCATCTCTGAATTGTTTGAAAGCCCCAGATGCTGAAACTTCAGCCGTGAATTCCATATTTCAGGGAACACAAAAGAGGAAGAGTGGGAGGAAGGGAAACAAATCTTCACTGGATTTTGCTTCTATCACATTTGCTAGAATTTATGGTCATAACTGGTGCAAAAGAGTCTTAAAATTTTAATCTATAAATGCAACATGGGTTACTGTCCTGAATTAAGTCAGTATTTTGCTGTTGAGCAGAAAGGGGAAAATAGATGTTGGAGAAAGTAAGTAACAATCTCTACTCACCATAACGTTCTCACACTTCAGTGTTTCTGAAGTCAAGTATATTGTACTAACATTGATATGTATTTTTTCCTGAACACTCATTATCAAGTCAATGGAATGTATTATTGATTTAAAAAAATCATGGTAATATATCAGTTTTCTGGGTGAGAATAAAATGAGAGCACAGTGAGTTCTTTAGGATATGTTCAAGGCTTGTAAATTAACCTGTCCCTCACAAAAGGAAATATAACCTTTTCAAGATTAAAATATTTGGGTCTGCCAGACTCAGAGTATCTATTCCATGAGACAGAAGGTCTCTAAATTTTTGCCTTTGGGGCTTTGTTTTTCTAGAATCCTCTCATGCCTCCCCTCCCCCCAGAAAAGGCATCCAGTTATGGACACCTTTGAATTTGGCAATCTCTGCTGTGGACCTGCATCTTTGTGATTACTCTCTAATCATTGTGATTGAATTTATTGCCAAAGTTTTCCAGCCAGGATGAGTTAAATCATTTCTTTGGATGGATAACTTCTACAGATGACTACTTGTATCTATTATGTGTTAATTTTAACTAGTTTAGCCACCAAGGCTCATCTCACTTCCTAGTTCTGGGGAAGACCTATTTCTTTTAAGTACATCTGAGGTGGACCACATTCCTTAACCGAAAGAGGAGTTACCTGTGCATGTAATTTGGGAAAAAAAACTTTCAGTAATTCTTTAATTTCTGAAGCTATACCATTCACAGAGACATAGATTCAGGAATGAAGGGAAAAGATAAAGATATACATTAAACTTTGTGGTCTATTTTATAGAGTCGCTTGTGAAATAGTGTTTCCTATATTATCCCTGGAAGACATAAATACAGAAGTTTATTAATTTTTAAAATTTCTCTTATAAGTAAATGCTTTGTGCTAAGTATATATTTTGCTATACATTTGGCAAGCTTTAGGCATAGTGTTTGAGATCTTTTGAGTTGCTTAGAGTTACTACGGATAAAAATAAAGCTACTATAGAGCATTAAAAATAAAACATGATCAATTTTAAGACAATCCTGATTTCTTTCATGTGAAAACATGGGGAAAATGTTTATCTTAAAATCACTGAAATATAATAATTTAGCAGGATTTTTAATGACAATTACTTGTATAAAATATAGACTATAGATTGTAAAGCTTATAGGTTGAGGAATATGTAAAACTAGGGGTTTGGAGTCTTGAATTAAATATATTAGAGTCTCAATTCTTGAAAACATGAAATATGTATATTTGCACATAGCTCATGCACATCAAAGGATTATTAAGGAAACTTACAATCTTTATATTTGTATTTATCAGAGATTTTAAGAAGGTAATGACTGAAAATGAAAATCAATATTCTTAAAGGCACTGAGTTAACTAGCAGATGGTTAACTACCTTTACCAAGC
>PVJI01013130.1:0-48888 GCA_004026765.1 Micronycteris hirsuta | reverse complement strand
TTAAAGTGTTTGTTCAGGGCCAGAGCCTCTGAGCCTCAGGCAGTGTTCTGGAATAGGTGAGATTAGCTATTTCTTTGCAACTTTGCTGTTAGGTTATAACAAAAGGAAGTTTCTGATCAAATTTTGTCATATGGTCAATTTTTAGTAAATTGTTACAAAAGCACCTCTTTTGTAAGCTCTGTGGAGGTTGATGCATTGGCCTCTGTTTTACCTGCCTTAATTCCTACAACAATGCATGAGGCCTGGGTTACATCAGTCACTATTCCAGTGGCAGGACTCAGCTATTTCCATAGTTCTGCTGGGAACCCAGAATGATCCACTGAACAAGTGGCAAGACCTGAGACCATTTAGAGATCAAACCCAGGATACCGTCCCTGCAGTTCAAGGGTCTTTAAGACCAGTGCTGTTCAATGGCTGTATGATGCAAGCCATATTTAAACAGTAGAAACAAACATATAATTGAAATAATATATTTTATATAGCCTGGAACCTCCAAAATATTATCATCTTAACATGTGGAACTAGCAACATTACGATTGCTCAGTAGCCCCATGTGGCTAGTGGCTACCACACTGGACAGCACAGTCCAGATTCTTCAACTCTTTTCATTTAAGGGCAGGGCATGTCTCCAAGATAGTTTAGCCTCTGCACATATGTTGGATATTATTGCTTTCACTAACAAGAGCCCAATTTGAACATGTGTGGTGGTAGCAACATGTCTGATATGGATGAGAAAGGGATAACTGAAGAACTTGTAGCAGTTACTTCTGGAATAGAGACCTTTTTTTGATGAAATGTTTGGCTAACGGCAACTGGGCTATATATTCCTGACCAGCTCAATTAACCCTCTGGAGTGAGACAAATAGCTCAGAGTATTCTGATAGGCAGTGTTTTTGACATAGTTTTATATTACCTTTACTTTGGGAAACAATTCTAAACTCTGAAATAGATCCTCAAATATTTTATGCATATACTGACACAAATAGTGTATTGTTCCAAAATTGTGTATGTGTGTGTGTGTTTGCGCATGCACAAAGGAGGCATACTTTAAATCAAATTGTCTTGGGTGTCTAGTGAGAGCTTTCCTATTAGTTTTTAGAAAAATGTAATATGATAGCACCAGGGAGCCAGAAGCCCCAAGACCTGTGATGGTAAGGCAAAGCACTGTTTTGAGCTACTCACTTGAATTTTGTTTGCTGAATTTTTTTTCTTCGTCTGAATTTTAATTAGGTAGCTAGAGCCCTAGTATTTTCTGCCTAAGGGGTTTTTGCAGGACCTAAAAGAAGAAGCTGCTTGCAGTCAGTGCTTCTTTTCCCTTTTTCTTGACATGCCAAACTTTTTGAAAAGGTAATGCTGGGGATCCCAGCAGTGAGGGGAGAGAAGGGAGTACTGGGGAGGTGAGGAGTCCCAGAGGCCCAGAGGCAGGAGACAGTTGGCAGAAGAGTTCAAGGGGTAGAGAGGACAGGAACTCTGCTTTGTGGCGTTGCCCCAGGGGGCCTACACGACCTCTGCTGACCAACTCGCTGAATAGTAGCAGTCGGGGAGGGGAGCACTAGGCCACTGGTGCTTGGGATTTGCTGATATTTTTCCATTTAAGTGGTTCTCAAGTGGTGGGTTTTCATAACACTTTGGATGTGTTTTGACGTCCAAATTAGAAATGTTTACCAAAGAATTTTTAGCATTTAACTTTGGTAAACCTCAGGGCCCTGATGACTGTCATTACAATTGGGTATCCTAGAATATGTTGTTTTTTTTAAAAAAAGATTTTGCTATTGTAGTCCTGAGAACTTGCTAAGTGTGGGTGCGGTATTATAGTCTGTACTATATGATTATGATTCTGTTGGGACAGAAAATGCATGTTAACAGTTACTAAGAGCTTACTCTGTTGTATCTAGCACTGTTAAGTGCTTGACTTGGAGCACTTCATTGAATGCTCGTGATGCAGGGAGATCTTAATCACCCTTCACTGACAGGGATTTGGAATAAAAATCCCAGGCATCTTACCTGTGATCACACAGCTACCTGTACATAAAGTAGCGTATGTATGTACTCCATAGGTAATGATTCGCTCCATCAAATATTTATTGACTGCCGCTTCTCTGTGCCAGGCACTGTCCCAGGTGCTGGGTTAGAAGCAAGAAATATGACAGACCAAGTCTTTTCCATCAGTGTAGAGACACAGGACAAACGTCATTCCAGAAAATGAGAGCTATGAAGAAAATAAAATAGGGTGCTGTGATTTAGGATGAATTACTGGAACGGGGTTTAATGTGGTGGTTCTGGAATGCCTCTTTAAGGAGATGGCGTATGAGCTCAGATCTGAACAAAGATAGAAAATCTCCAATGCCAAGATCTTGGAGGAGAGCTTTCCAGCTTGAACAGAAGTCCTCAGGGAAGGACAAGCAGAGTGTGTTCAAGGAAAAGAACGAAGGCTGGTGTAGCTGGAGCATAATCGGCAGGAGGGAGAGTGGGCGGAAATGAGCTAGCAGGGGTAGGCAGAGCCAGATCTCCCAGGACCTGTGGCTGGTGATGGTGGTGATGGGGAGAGGGGAGGAGGAGGAGGAAATGGAGGAAGAGGACAGGGGAGGATATTTTGTATATGCTGGCCTGCTATGGACAACTGATGGCTAAAAGTTCATACACCTTCATCTCATTTAATCCCCAAAACAAGGGGAAGGGGACTGTCATCTACACTTCATAACGATCAACTGAAATAAGAGCCCTAAGTTACTCTCAGTTCCTTCAGTGTTTCAGATTACTGCAGAATCCTGCAAGTCAGCTGAATCGCACTCAATATGATCAAAACCCCTACTGAATGCTTGTGATTGATTTCGTTGTTAAATTAAAATTCTTATATTTCTTTTCAGTTTAGTTTTATTGGAGATCTTCTGAAAATATTCACTCTTTTTAACACCAGAACATATGCTATCACTCTTTCACTTGTCTACTCTGTCTAATCAGTTAACATTTATAATCAAAATATTTTCTTTTTATTACTAGCAACATTTTCTTCACTAAGATTCCTTGGAGTCGTTCATGCAATACATGAGGATGACAAGTCTTATTTTTCATTCACTCCTTAAACCTATATTTATCGACCAAGTTACTGGTCAGGAATGTTTGCTGTACGTCTCCATGGGGACTTCTGGTGGCAGAGCAGATGCTGGGATGCTGGTCGCTCAGGAGACCCAGTCATCTCCCCAGGCTCAGGTCTCCTTCTTCCTGGTATAAGGCATTTTTATCCTTTTTGTTACTATATCATAAAGAATTCTGTTCTAAGAGTTAAAACTGTTTTGAATTTTTGCTCAGTCTCTTTTCTGCCATAAGACTGTGGGCAAATCACAGAACCTCTGCAGACCTCAGCGGCTCCTTCTTTCAGGATCGTTGTATTGGATTAAACACAGCATATACATGGGCCTTTGACCCCATGCTTCCCTCCAGTCACTGTCCCTTTTCTCTTTATTCAAAAGTATCTTCGATTCTGTCTCCACTCCATCACCTCTCATTCTCTCTTGCACTCACTCCAACAGGTGTCACCTTTCCTCTAAAATCGTCCTCATCAGGAGAGCTCTGATCTCCCTCCCGCCCCTCCAAATGGTCATTCTCAGTCTCCTTGGTCAGCTATTTCTCACCATTAGCTCCGAGCTCTCCTGTCATCTCAGCCTGTCCCTGCCTCTCCCGTCCATCATAGCTACCCGCTCCTGCTCCCTGTGATGCTTGAAATCCTCCTGCATTACTTTCTTCATGGTATTTGTACTGGTTCCCTCAGACATCTGTAACAAATTACCACAAACTTGCTAGCTTAAAACAACAGAAATCTATTCTCCCAACATTTCTGGAGGCCAGAGATCACAAGTCAGTTTCTCTAAGCTGAAATCAAGGTGAAGGCAGGGCAGTGCTCCCTTCTGTGTAAGGCTCTAGGGAAGAATTGATTCCTTGCCTCTAACAACTTGTGGTGGCTGTCCATGATCCTTGGCTTGTGTCTGTGTACCCTAATCTCTGCTTCTGAGATCATATTGCCTTCTCTTGTGTGAGTGTGTGTGTGTATAATCTCCCTCTGTCTCCCTGTCATAAGAATACATACATTTGCATTTAAAGCTTATGCCAATAATGCAGGATAATCTATCATTACAGCATCCTTGTTTAATCACATCTGCAGTCCTTTTTGCCGCATAAGGTAATAGTTACAGGTTCCAGAAATTAAGATGTGGATAGTTTGGGGAGAATATTTTCTAGCATACCATAACACTTAACATTCAAGATTGCTCAATATTTATTTAGCGACTAGTGTAACTTATGGTTCTCCTTCTAGGTTGTTAGCTGCACGTAGGCAGAGCCTTTTGTTTTGTTTACTTTAACAAAGCATGAGGAATGTCTTTGACTGGTCATTCTGCTAGAACTCTGGGATGGGAAATAAAGCTGAAAATCTGTTTGGTTTCAGGTAGAATTTGGTGCGCCCAAAGAATATTTTTGCATGTGGGAATGAGTTTTCAATTTGCTTGATTTCCCAGGAGGTACAGAAATGTAATGGTTTATAAGCCTTTTTTTAATTTGTAGGACTCGTCATGCTGCTCTGCTCATCCTATGCTCCTGCAGACCACATTCATCTATGGTTTGTAAGAGAGCAATGGGATTGAACCAATTGGCATTACATGGGTACCATGTAATAGGTGTTTAATTGGCACATGCCCAGAAGGAAACAGCAAATTAAGCATTCGTGTAGAATATTTAATGTGTTACACATCCAACATGGAAGGTTCAGTCAATGGGTTTTCTTTCCACTTATTATTTTGTACCTGAAAATGGTTCTCATTTCTCCCTGCAAAGGCTCATATTGAAAGGCTTTCACATGTGTCTTCTCATTGGGAAGTTGGGGGATGATCTAGAGGGTTATAAATCCCCAAGGAAAATATTAGTGAGCTGTCAAACTAGAGCCAAAGTCCAACCTTTCCCCTCCCCTTCTCAAATGATTTACAGCTTGACCAAGCCTGGGCCACAGTATCTCCATGTGCCGTCTCCCTTCCTGTTGCACAGGGGCCTCTGGATGATATCTGCAAAACTTGGCCCTTGACATAATTTGTTTGTGATCAAGGAAATATTAACCATAATATCACTTCATAAGTAGGATTGTTTAACATATAAAAGACAGGATTTCTGAAACCACTTGTAATCTGAAACTTTGCTTGTATCCAGGGATTGAGATAGGCAAAACAATCACCGGAACTTCTACAAAACTTATGAGAGGGAAACACCACATTGAAGATAATTTATATAGGTGTTTAAATAGTTACCTGTATACCCCCAAACCAGCGTGTTCATTGTCACAAATTTGCAGTGAAGGAATGCTGTGTGCCAGGCACGATGCTAGAGTTGCTATAAAAGATATGGTACCTCCCTGCAAAGAATTTCAGGTCTAATAAGAGAAAAAAAAATAAAATAATCCTTAAAGCATTGTGTTTAACATTTGTGTTGGAAGATGACAGACACTGTCCATCTTCTCCTTTTACCTTAAGCCTGCTTGTTGGGAAAACTCTCCGGAGCTTTAGTGCAGCCAGTAGGTTATAAACCATAGACTGTGTGGGTGGATGGACAGAAAGTGTCCCTGTGATCCCCCACCTCCTTGTGTTCACACTCTTGTATAATCCTGTCCTCTTGAGTGTGGGCAGCACCTGCAACTTGATTGTAACCCATGGAATGTGGCAAAAACAAAGACATGGGTATGATCACATTTATGTGATTATATAACACTGTCACATGTATCTTGCAAGTGTCTCTCTGTGTCTCTGAATTTGAATAAGCAGGCTGCCATGAATCCTATGCCCTGAAGAAACTGGATGCTCCCCAAGACCATGAGCATGAGGATGTGAACACTTCCCCAGCTGAAACTCCAGGAGAACCCAATCCTGGGCAACCCCTTGATTACAGCCATGTGAGGTCCTAAACAGAGGACCCGTTTAAGCTGTGCCCAGACTCCTCCTGCTTCCCAGAAATTTAGATAATAAATGTGTTGTTTTATACTGCTGAGTTGTGGCAATTTGTAACACAGCAATAGAAAACCTGTCTGGCTTTCAACCACCTCCCTCCCACATATGGCTTAGCCTTAGTTTCCACATTGACTAAGGCAGCAGAGGTGAGAACCAGATCCTGTGGGGAGAGGCAGGGATCGGGGAGAGAGACACATAGGGTTAATCCAGGCTGAGGAGTTCATACCTGATCTAAAGTTACTGGGAACCTTTTGAAGGGTTTTATTTTTATTTTTAAGTATATTTTATTGTTATACTGTTATAGTTGTCCCAATTTTTTCCCTTTGTCGCCCTCCATCCAGTACCCTCCTTCCTCCCAGCAATGCCCCCTCCCCTTAGTTCATGTCCATGGGTCATGTGTGTAAGTTCTTTGGCTTCTCCTTTTCCTAAACTATTGTTGACCCGCCCCCCCCATCTATTTTGTTCCTACCAGTTATGCTTCTTGATCCCCGCACCATTTCCCTCTTTCTTCCCTTCCCCCTCCCAGTTGATAACCCTCAATGATCCCCATACCTATGATTCTGTTCCTGTTCTTAGTTTGTTTTTGGTTTTGTTTTTTGTTTTTTAGGTTCAGTTGTTGATAATTGTGAGTTTGTTGTCATTTTAATGTTTATGGTTTTGATCTTATTTTTCTTAAATCCCTTTAACATTTTATATAATAATGGCTTGGTCACGATGAATTTCTTTAGTTTTACCATGTATGGGAAGCACTTTATCTCCCTTCTATTCTAAATGATAGCTTTGCTGAAAAGAGTAATCTTGGATGTAGGTCTTTGTTTTTCATGATTTTGAATACTTCTTTCCAGCCCCTTCTTGCCTGCAAGGTTTCTTCAGAGAAATCAGTGGATAGTGCAATGGGACTCCTTTATAGGTAATTCTCTGCTTTTCTCTTGCTGCTTGTAAGATTCTCCCTTTATCTTTAATTCATGGCATTTTAATTATGATGTGTCTTGCTATGGTCCTCTTTGGGTCCAATTTGATTGGGACTCTGTGCTTCCTGGACTTGCATGTCTATTTCCTTCACCAAACTAGGAAAGTTTCCTTTTATTATTTCTTCAAATATATTTTCAATTTCCTGCTCTTTCTCTTCTCCTTCTGGCATCCCTATGATGCGAATGTTGGACCTCTTGAAGTTGTCCCATAGGCTGCTTATACTGCCCTCATTTTTTTTATTCTTTTTTCTTCCTGTAATTCTGCTTTTACTTCCTTATGTTCCAAATCATTTATTTGATTCTCAGCTTCATCCACTCTACTGTTGTTTCCCTGTAAATTGTTCTTTATTTCAATTAGTGAATTCTTTGTTTCTGACTGGATCTTTTTTATGCTGCTGAGGTCCTCATTAAGTTCCTTGAGCATCCTTATAACCAGTGTTTAGAACTCTACATCTGATAGATTGCTTATCTTCATTTTGTTTTGTTCTTTTTCTGGAGTTTTAACCTGTTCTTTCATTTGGGCCACATTTCTTTGTCTCCTCATTTTGGCAGCCTCCCTATGTTTGTTTATAAGTATTAAGTAGAGCTGCTTTGACTCTGGTCTTGATAGTGTAGCCTCATGTAGTAGGTGTCCTGTAGGGTCAGTGGCACAGTCTTTTCTGTCAGACAAGCTGGGTATTTGAGGTGTGCCCTTCGTGTGGGATGAGTACACTCTTCTTTTGTACTTGAGACTCGGTTGCTGTTGGCAGATCAATGGGAGGGATTTACCTAGGCAGTCAGCTGCAAGGATTGGCTGTGACCACAGATCACCAAGCTTCACCTTCCAAGGAGGATCAGCTGGGCAGCAGCAGGGTGATGATTCTCTGACATGGTCTGTAGCTGTCTACTGGGTGCACTGTCCCTGGGGTACCCTGGGGTTTCCCAGGTGGTGTGGGCCAAGGTCAGCCTCCACCTGTGTTTTTCCCAGGGCTGCCCTTGCTGAGCTATAAAGCAATCTGCTAAGGCAGGGGTGTCAAACTCATTTTCACTGGGGGCCACATCAGCCTTGCAGTTGCCTTCAAAGGGGCGAATGTAATTTTAAGACTATATAAATGTAATTACTCCTTTAAGTGAGAGTTCTGTGCTGCCACCAGGTAGAAACAAGGTGGTGGGCTGGATAAAACAAGGTGGAGGGCCGGCATTGGCCTTTAGGCCTTGTGTTTGCCACCTGTGTGATAAGGCTTCTACTTGTGCTGTGCTTGGAGATTGCCAGTTGAAGTCAAGCTGTGGAACTAATCTGGCTGCTGATATTGCCAGCTGTTGCTTTTTTGACAGGATTTAGGAAGTTGTGAGGCATGAGCCAAGACCAGCCATTCATACAGAAAAGCAGCTTGGGTGCATCCATAAATTGGGTGGGGTGGAGTCTCTGGGGATCTTCAAGGTGGGTCAAGCAGTGTTAGCCAGTTTGATGGAGTCTCAGGTATGGTACTAGTCTGCCGGGTCAGTGACTCTTCAGGAGGAGGGCTCAGAAAAGGGACATGGCCTCTGCTTGCCTAGATGCCAGACACTTCAGCCTTTCCAAGTATGCCAGTGGTGCCCTTCAAACTGCTACCCTGGTGCTGGAGCTCAGAGGGAGTGAGTCTGAGTAGGTGAGTCTGTATGTGGGTTCTTTAAGAGGAACCACTTGAGCGTCCAGTAGTTTATTCCACTGACTCAATCCCCACTGGTTTTTGTAGCCTGAAGTTGTTGAAAGATTTTAAATGAAGAAGTAACAAGTTTAGATATATGGGCTCTAATTTCCCTCTCAGTAAAAATGGGGGAGAGAGGCTGACCCTTAAACTCTTTGCACATGGAGCCCATCTCCCTGATCCTGTGTTCTTTCCCTATCCTGGATTAATGCCTTTGCAACATTCCCTTTCACGTCCAGTGCCACTGTCCCTTCTCTTCCCAAACCCCAAAGTGTTATTGCTGAAACTTTCTTCTGATTTACTCTACCACTTTCAAAGTTTCTGAAGTAGAATGAATACATTGTTGGTCTTTAGAGAGTAGTTTCAGAGATAATCCAAACAAATATGCAGAGTTGAGACATTCCAGATGAGTCCTTAAGGCAGTCAGTATTTAATAGGCAAATGAAGTTTAAGGGGATGGGTTATGCCTCAGGCATATAGTTAGTCTCAGCTCTGATAGTTACTTTATTTAGATTACCTGTTGCTATTACTGCCAGTGCTCTAGCTTTGTTCTTACTTATTTTAAGTAAAGTTTGAGAGAAATACATTCTTGTTATACAACTGTGCCATTTCAACACTTTATCAATCACCATGTCTCTGTATTCCATTCTTTCTTGGTGCTTCTAGTTTTTGAAATACTTATGAGAAAGATGTTTCCCAAACCTCATCAAGTTTATTATTACTAATCAGAGTTGTTTTTAGACTTACTACCATGTCCCTTCTTTTCCTGATTTTTAGTGGTGGTTTTGGTGTTTATTCCTCTTCTTTCATCCTTCCTCCTCCTGATGGATTCCCCCTTCAATCTGTCTATACTTGTGTCTACTCATCAAGCATTTAAGTGGTATAATGACCTAGGTTTCACAAGTTGGCACAGGTAACCAGGTTCTTGGTGATTGCAGGTAAAGAATTGAACCAAACACACAGAGTTTAGAGCAGAAAGAAAGAGAGAGAGAGAGAGATTTATTAAGCGATAGTACCCTCTACAGAACCTGGGAGCAGGCCAACTCCGAGCAAAAATTGACCTCAAGGGCTGGAGGGATTCTATTCTTATAGGGAGGATATTTCCTGGACAGTTTTGGCGGGATTTTATTGCACATGCACAAGTAATTATATTACTTTAAAGCTACTGTGCATGTGGTCTCCTATGATTTTCCTTGATTGGTCACCAGGGAAAGGGCGCCCCACAATGTTAATTTATTATAATGCTGTTATAATGAAGCAGGAGTCATGTAACATCTTCTGTGCAGGTGCAGTCATGATTCACCATGACTCAGTGCTTTTCCAGAAAGCAGGAACAACTGGTCTTAGAACAGGGTCTCTGTCCTGTATTGATGTCTTATCATATTTATCTTAGCCCTGGGGCACCTTTGGAGCTTCCTCCTTCCTGAATATCTCCTGCCTCAACTTCCCCCCTGAGAGACAATGTTCTCAAAAATCTTTTTGGGGTTGTTGAAGGGGGAAAATCATTCTTTTGTAACTTTCTCTGGCTTAGATGGGGAAGTAGTCTCTGCCTATCAAGAACCACAAAATTCTCACCCTCTTCTATTTAGTGGTTAAACAGGAATTCCTGAGGCCATCATGGATGCTGTGTGTTGGTCAGCTTCAACATCACTCTCAGGGATTGGTTGGAAACCCTGGAGCATCATCAATTTGACATGGAACTGCTTAGTCTAGAAGATACAAATTTAACAAGTAAATTAAACAAACAAGGTACTAAAAGTAATAAGAACAGCAATGCTATTAGGGGACCTAGGAGGGGTAGTAGCCACATTAAGCTAGGGAGCCAGGAGGTCAGGGTATCCCTAATTCCTTGGCCCTGTTGATTATGTTTATGTAGCCACTCTGCCTGTTCATACCTTTTCTTTATGTCAGTTTCAGCCATTCCAGAGTTATTTACAAGGTGCAGCAGTTTTCATTGATAACAGCACATACCCCGCCTTGTTCTTCTGGAAGATAGTCAAGGGCGAGGCAGTTATCCATGACTACATTTGCCAGTGAGTCTAGTGATCTTGAGAGTCCAGCTAGAGTATCAGTGATAACTTTGGAGACTTCTTCTGTAGTCTCAGTGAGTTCCCTCCAAGTGGCCTCATGATAGGCAGAGCCTCCCCAGGGGGCTGCAGTGGCTATAGTGGCAGCAGCAGCTCCAGCCACTACTAGACCAAAAGCTTGTTTTATTTCTGATGACAGACATACTTCCAGGACTCTGGGTTATGTTTATAATGGTAAGGTCTTGGGGTACCAAGGTCCCTAAGGTATAGTCGCCCCCATGTTTAGAGTTGCTGAGATGTGTATAAGCAATAGCTTCTTGAAGTTCTGAATGATCTGTTAACCAGTTATTGGGAGTCCCGTGTAGCCAGATGAGGCCCAGGGGTGTTGCAATGACTGTGGCATTGGTGGAGTTATATTTGTTAAGGAGGGCATATGGCAATGGGGAAAGGCAATCCTTAAGGGGGCCTAAATTATTTTCCTGATATTCCCCTCCTGCAGTAAAATATCCCTTGAAGGGGTTGGTTCAATTTCCAATGAACAAATTTTGAAGTATTGTTGGTATCTGCATTATGAGTCTTGTTACAGTAGCAATGGGTACTATTAGGAATGCAGTTAAAACCATAATTAGGGTAGTATAGTATATGTGACCAATTCAAAGGTTTGAAAATTTCTCCCTCAGAAAGATTTTCTAGAAAGCTGGAACTTGAAAGACAGGCTGGGGCTTCAAATGGGTTAATGGCCCTAGTATGAGTATTATTATAATATGGGGTGCATCCTATAGTATTGTCGCATTTAGGAGAGATACGGGAATACTTAAATCACTTTAATTCTAATGGGGTCATATGGAAGCACAAAGGAGGGTTCCACTCCCATCTGACTCTTAAAGAAAAAGAGGAACATGTGTAATTAGCAGAATAATTCAAAGCATTGATTAAGGATTCATTAGTATTGAGTAGGCTTTTATATATGTATTATATCCGGAAGGAATTTCTAGGTTAGGATGACATATCCAACATTGGGTCATATTTTCTCCTGCTGCTAAGGTTAGAGAAGCGTTTACTAAAAAATTTTCATCTCACTCCCCTATACAGGGTGTAGGCAAGTACAGAATGTTTAATAGAAACAACAAAGAGATTTTCATTTTGGAAAATCATAGACATGATTCCACCCAGAAGGAAGTAAACAAGCCTTCATGCAGAGGACCAGGACTAATAGGAAGTTTCCAGGAAGGGTAGCTCTCCAGAACAATGGCAATTTTAGTACATGGTCATCAATCATCACTTACCTTTTAAGGCTTCCTCCTTTCAAATAGGAATCTGAGGTCCTCCAGTGGCTCGCAGGTGTAGTCTGGGCTGTGTGTCTCCAGCTGGTCCTCAATCAGACTGGGATCAGTGGGAGCCAGCTTTACCCTGGAAATATGAACCCAACTATCAACCCCTAAAAGTTTTACAGCCAAAGCGGTCCTCAGGGCTACCTGGTAGGGCCCTTTTCATCTGGGGTTGAGCTGGTCTGCTGGTGATTCCTCCTTCCAGGTTTTAAGGAGCACTCAGTCCCCTGGAGATATAGTAGTTTGAAAGTTCCTTTTTGGGGCTGGTAAAACTTCATTTCCATATTCCTGTAAAGCTTTCTCTAATTGCCCTAATTTTATTATACACTTGATTGCTTGATGGGTGTCTGTATCAACTATTAGATCTAGAGATAAAAAGGGTTGGCCACATAACATTTCAAATGGGCTGAGCTTAGTATTGACCGTAGGGAAGCCCCTAATTCTCATGAGGGCTATAGGTAGCAACTTAGTGCAGTTTTCAGAAGTCTCCTGACAAAGTTTTGCTAATGTTCTTTTTAAAGTTTGATTTACCCATTCTTCCTTCCCAGAGGACTGTGGTCTCTAAGTGGAGTGGAGATAATATTTTATGCCTAGAGCTTCAGAGACTGCTTGAGTGATCCTAGAAGTAAAGGATGGCTCATTATCACTTTGTAGACCAAACTGGGGTATTATTTCCTTTATGAGAGCTTTTGCTACTTCTGCGGCCTTCTCCATCCTTGTCAGAAAAGCCTCAATCCATCCAGTAAAGGCATCTATGAGAACTAGTAAGTATCATCTACAGGGGGACATTTTGGTAAAATCAATCTGCCAGTCCTCTCCAGGATAGGTCTCTCTTCACTGAATCAGCGGGGGCAGGGATGGCTTTTGCCCAGGGTTGTTGTAAGCACAGAGTAGAAGCCTGGCAAACATTCTTTATGGTAGCAGCTATTCCCCTTCTTGTGAATAGTTCATTAACCACTGTCAGTGTAGCATCTCTTCCAATGTAGAAGGAGTCATGCAAATCCTTTAAGAATTTCCAGTGGGGAGTTCTGGCCAAGATGGAGGCATAGGTAGAAGTGCTTCACTTCCTCACACAACCAAAAGAAGGATAACAACCAATTTAAAAACAAACAACCAGAACTGTCAGAAAATCAAACTGCATGGAACTTTGACAACCAAGGAGATAAAGAAACATTCATCCAGATTGGTAGGAGGGGTGCAGATGGGCAGCCAGATGGAAAGGACCCACAGCAAGGTGGTAGACCACACAGGCAAGGCAGGGGCTGACTGACCAGGAAACTAAAGACTCAAAACCTCTAGCTGTAAAATCCTGTGGGGGTCGCAAAGGTGGGAGAAACTCCCAGTCTCACAAGAGAGTTCTTTGGAGAGCCCCATAGGATCCTAGAATGTTATGAAACCCACCCACCTGAAAATCAGTGCCTAAAAGGGCATAATCTGCTTGTGGGAAGCAAGGGAAGTGATGGAAAGTAGGACTAGAGTAGAGCGAGTAAGTGGCACTATTCCCTCTCTGATGCCACAGACAGTGCCACAACACACCAAAGAAAGTTGCCCTGCCCTGGAAAATACATAAGGCTCCACCCCTTACAACATAACAGGTGCACTGAGACAAAGAAATATGGCCCAAGTGAAAGAACAGATAAGAACTCCAGAAAAAGAACTAAGCAACGAGGACATAGACAACCTGTCAGATACAGAGGTCAAAACATTGGTAATCAGGATGCTCACAGAAATGATTGAGCTCAATTGCAAAATGAAGGAAGAAATGAAGGCTATACAGAGTGAAATAAAGGAAAATATACATGGAACCAACAGTGAAGGAAAGGAAACTGGGACTCAAATCAATGGTTTGGAATAAAAGGAAGAAATAAATATCCAACTGGAACAGAACGAAGAAACAAGAATTCAAAAAAATGAGGAGAGGCTGCGGAACCTATGGGACAATTTTAAGTGCTCCAACATCTGAATCATAGGGGTGCCAGAAGGAGAAGAAGAAGAGGAAGAAATTGAAAAGTTATTTGAACAAATAATGGAGGAGAGCTTCCCCAATCTGGCAAAGGAAATAGACTTCCAGGAAGTCCAGGAAGTCCGGAGAGTCCCAAAGAATTTGGACCAAAGGAAGCACACACCAAGGCACATCAACATTAAGTTACCCAAGATTAAAGATAAAGAGAGAATCTTAAAAGCAGCAAGAGGAAAGGAGAGAGTTACGTGCTAAGGAGTTCCCATGAGACTTTCAGCTGATTTCTCAAAAGAAACCTTGCAGGCAAGAAGGGGTTGGAAAGAAGTAATCAAAGTTATGAAAGGCAAGAACCTACATCCAAGAATACTCTATCGAGCAAAGCTATCATTTAGAATGGAAGGGCAGATAAGGTGCTTCCCAGATAAGGTCAAGTTAAAGGAATTCATCATCACCAAGCCCTTATTATATGAAGTGTTAAAGGGACTTATATAAGATATAGAAGAAGATAAAAAACCATGAGAAATAAAATGATGACAAACTCACAACTGTCAACAACTGTACTGAAAAAACAAAAACCAAGCAAACAACTAGAACAGAACAGAATCACAGAAATGGAGATCACATGGAGGATTATCAGCAGGGAGGGGGAAGGGAAGAATGGAGGGCAAAAGGCACAGGGAATAATAAGCATAATCGGTAGGCATAAAATAGATGGGGGGAGGTTAAGAATAGTATAGGAAATAGAGAAGCCAAAGAACTTATATATACAACCCATGGACATGAACTAAGGTGGGGGGAAATGCTGGAGGGTAGGGGGGTGTGGGACAGAGAGGGAATAAAGAGGAGAAAAAAATTGGGACAACTGTAGTAGCATAATCAATAAAATATACTTTAAAAAAGGAAAAAAAAAGAATTTCCACCAGGAAGCCTGGGGAAGGAAGAGCCTCTGGCCAATATATATCCAGGGTCCTTCATGGACACCTCCTTGCCCCAAAGCTCAAGATATTTCCTCAGATGTATAGTGGGCTTGATATCTGAACCATTTACAGAGGGAAATAAGGCCATTTGTTTGTCAGTCCCTAGTGCTGCTTTCTTTGCTTCTCGATCTGCTCTCCTACCTCCCTGGGACACAGGCAACATATCCTGTTGGCGGCCTTTGCAATGCATGACTGCCACTTGCTCAGGGAGCCTAACTTTCCAACAGATTTAAGATTTCTGGTCTGTGTTTAATAGGGGAATTCTTAGCAGCGAGGAGCCCTCTTTCTTTCCATATGGCAGTGTGAGCATGCAGAGCAAGGAAGGCATATTTGGCCTGTATGCTCTGTATAGATATTAACCCTTTTTCCTTGTCCTAGAATGAGAGCTCAGGTAAGGACTATAATTTCAGCCTTTTGGGCTGAGGTGGAGGGTGGAAGGGGTTGTGCCCTGATGGTGTCATATAAACTAACAGAGTGTGCTGCTTTTCACTGAAGATTCTGTACAAAGCTGCTCCCATCAGTGAACCATTCATTGTCAGGGTTTTCTAAGGGCTGGTCCAGTAAGTCAGTCCTGTTGGAGTAAGATTAATAATGTCTGAGCAGGAATGGGTCAAATCTGGGTATGATTCTGTAGGCATTATGGAGGCTGGACTTAATGTTTTACAGGTTTTTACAGTTACTTCAGGAATGTCCAGAAGAAGGGCCCAATATTTGGTCAGTCTATCTCCTGTTAGGAAGAGATCCCCTTTCATTTCTAATATGCCTTGTACCTGATGTGGAGTTAAGACCTCTAACTTCTGTGTGAGAGTTAGTGTAGCAGCTTCCTCAGTTAGCGTGGCTGTAGCTGCAACTACTCTGAGACATGGAGGCCACCTGGTTGCTACCATGTCCAGTTTTTTAGAGAAATATGCAACTGGTTGAGGTTCATTCCTAGTCGTTGGACTAAGACCTCGAAAGCTATTCCTTGCTTCTCTGCTATGTATAGAGAGAAAGGCTTGTTTAAGTTAGGGATACCTAAGCCTGGGGCCTCGACTAGGGCCTGCTTGATTCTATTAAAAGCCTGATCACATTCCTTTTCCCATATAATGGGTTCCATGTCTGGCCCCTTAGTAGTTTCATACAAGGGTTTGGCAATTATCCCAAAGTCGGGGATCCAAATCCTTCAGAACCCTGCCATTCCTAAAAAGGAGAGAAGCTGCTGTTTAGTAGCAGGTGGAGTTAACTCAGTAATGGCTTTAATCTCTCCTGTGATAACTGCCTAGACCCAGGAGTCAAAATATGCCCTAAATAATTTACTTTCTTTTGGTAATCTTAGCCTTCTTCTTTGATACCTGGTAGCCTCTTTCAGCTAGAAAATTCAGGGTCTGGATGGTATTTTGATCAGAAACTTCCTTGGAGGGGCTGCAGATTAGTATATCATCTACTTATTGTAAAATGGTACCTCCTTGTAACTCTAGCTCTCTAAGATCCTGTTATAACACCCTCGCAGAGAGGTGGGGACTGTCCCTGAACCCCTGCAGCAATACAGTCCGAGTGTATTGCTGATGTATCATCATCCTTGGATCAGCCCACTCAGAAACGAACAAATACTAAGAGTCAGGATGCAGGAGATGCAGAAGAAGGCATCTTTCAAATATAACACTGAATACCACTGGGCATCATCAGGTATCTGTGAGAACCCGGTACAAGGGTTATCTTCTATTGGGTGTAAAGGGACTACTGCTTCACTGACCGGCCTTAGATCCTGGAGTAGCCTGCACTCTCTGGTGGGTTTCATCACCAGTAAGATGGGAGTGTTACAAGGAGACTGACAAGGAACTATGAGCCCATGCTGTATAAATGTAGTTATGATAGGATACTGATTCCTATGAGGACAATCTGACCTGGGCTTTAATTGGATTCAAACCAGTAATGTAGTCTTTGCTCTTCCCAGAATCCCTGTCTCTGGAACTAGCAGGTTTACTGCATCCAGAACTGAACTTGGGATATCCTCCTGGTTTCAGTTACTACTGGTTATCATGACCTGCTTAACTCAAGTGGCTCTTCCAGGAACAAGATTGTTCCCATTCGGGCTAAATGGTCCTAGCCTAACAGAGGAATAGGGCACTGGGGAACAATCAAAAAGGAGTGATGGAATATTTGGCTCTCAGATGAGCAAGTGATAAGGAATGTATAGAAATAGGCCTTAAGGTTTCCTTCCACCCCCACTATCTTAACTGATTTGGAGGAAAGAGGTCCAGAGTAAGAGTTAAGGACAGAGTAAATGACCCCAGTATCAACAAGAAAGTTGATTTTCTTACCAGCCACACCCAGAGTTACCTCAATAGAGATGGGAATATGAGTATTCCCTAGGGTCAACCTGTTCCCTGGGCACCCTCAGTTCTCAAAAGTAGCCATGACCTTGGGTGATGACCCCATTTCCACTCTGGGAATGGGGGCAATCTACCTTCCAGTGCCAGGGGTTGGAACTGACATTCCTGCATAGAGGACAGGGTCCTAGAGGTGGTGGGGCGCAGTTCTTTGCCTAGTGTCCGGGGTGCTTGCACTTATAACAGATCTGATCCTTTTGCCCCTGATTCTTTTGAAGCCTCCCCAAGCTCCCCTGATGGGGCTGGTTTCTGCCAATAGCACTGCAAAAGGCTAGTGCAAGGAGCTCAGCTTGCTTCTCCCTTTCCTTCTTTCCCTGTTTCTTTCCTCCAAATCCCTATTTTTAAAGATTGAAAAGGCCATATCTTTTTGTAACCTGAGCCTTCTGTGGGCCTATTTGTAATTTCTGAAGCTTCCTGTGAATATCAGGGGCGGACTGACTTATAAAATGCTGTCCTATCAAGATTTGACCCTTCAGGGAGGATGGATCCAAGTTCGCATATTTTCGGAAGGCTTCTACTAGTCTGTTTCTGAAGAGAGCTGGGTTCTCTTCCTTGCCGTGGGTGGTTTCCCTAATCTTTTCATAATTTACGGGTTTCTTGACGCAGTTTCTCATTCCTGCCAGTAGGCAATCTATCCTTGCATCCCTACTCCAGATTCCCACCTGAGTATTGCATTCTGAGTCGGGATCCTGGTCTGGGACGGCTTGGGCGGCAGGCAGGTTAGTGCCAGGGTTCTGGGTGTGCAACTGGTCTTTGTGTTTACAGGCTTCCTCCCAGATCTACCGTTTTTCATCTGGGGAACAGTAGGTGGTCAGGATTATGTACAAATCCCTCCATGACATACTAAAGCCTAAAGTAAGAGTCTGGAAATTACTAGTGAAACATGAAGGGTCCTCTGAAAAACTCCCTAGCCTGTCTTTTACATTGTTGTAAATCAGTTACAGAGAAGGGCACTTGTACCCTTACAATGCCTTCGGTGCCTGCTCCCTCCCTGAGTGCAGGAGTGTAAGGGTGGTAGGGAGGTAAGAAGTGCCACTCCTAGCATGTCCTGCTGGGCTGAGTTTTTCCTCACCTGATGGCTTTAGGTTGTCTGTAGCATTAGGTGGTAGAGAGGTTGATCCCTCTAAGGTAGGGGCAGAAACTCCTGAACTCTAGGGTCCCCTTAATTTTCCTTGAGACAGGTGAGGAACTAAGGAGGGTATCTTCTAATTGATCAACACTCGGGCTGGTAGGTTTTGTCAGGGTGGGGCTGGAGCAAACCAAGGGATCTTAGTGCAGAGCCATAAATGCCTGCATATAAGGAATTTCATATCATTTGCCTTCCCTCCAACAGAACAGATTTGACTGTAGTATAGTATTATCATTCCTGCTCCCATTTTCAGGCCATATCTCTGTCCCCTAATTTATATTGGGGCCAAACAGTGTTACAAAAGAAAAGTAATCTCTTCCTTTTTAAATTTTTATGGTCAAATTTATCCCAATTTCTAAGAATGCAACACAATGGTAATTTGGAAGAGATGGAAGGTGTGGTTCCCATCTTGAATGCAACAATCCTAAAGAGAAGAAAAGAGAAAAACACAAAAATACTCCTTTGCAATCTAGAGGTGTCTCTCTCTCTTTAAAAAAAAAAAAAAGATTGTATTTATTTATTTTTAGAGAGAGGAGAAGGGAGGGAGAAAGAGCAATGTATGGTTGCCTCTCACATGGCCCTCACTGGGGACCTGGCCTGCAACCCAGGCATGTGCCCTGACTGGGAATCGAACCGGGTACCTTTTGGTCCCCAGCCCGCACTCAATCCACTGAGCTACACCAGCTAGGCTAGAGGTGTCTCTCTTTGCTTGCTCTAGGAGCTTTCCTAGTGGGCCACAGGGCATCCCCCAGGATACCACTGTCCTACCAGATGTCTCTGGTGAAAGAATCCTAGTGAGTATCTGACAGAAATCTAAAAGACTTAAGAGGATCACCACAGACTAGTTTTCTTTCTTTTTCTATGCTTAATTCAGAGGTTTTGAGTTTCCTCAATACCATTTACATAAGTCATGGTCCTACTGAGTGTCCAGGCTGCGAAGAACTGTTGGGAGGGAACCAGTCCATCATCCCTGAGCAATTGCCTATAATCCTGACAACCCTAGGCCCACTACTCTACCCAGGTAGCCTGAGTATGTTTCCATTCCTGTATTCTCCATCTACAGAGACCCTCATCTTCCTGTAAGCCTTCGGGTTTGAGATAAAGGAAGTGTCTTAATAGCAAAATAGTTTCTGGCCTCATAAACCACCAAAAGGGGCACCAAGATGAACTTATTATAAAATGACTCTTTCCTGAATCACAAAGAGGACACTCAGGTATTCTAATATTTCCATAGCTTTAAGGAATTATACTTGAGTCAGGAATTTCCCCAGAAGGGACCTCAAGCGGTGTCTAAAGACCTCCCCCCTCTTCATACTGGAGGTGGATCGCAGAGTGGGATGATCAGCTGATAGGAGAAATTAAAATACCCTTATAGAGGCAAGTAAACCACCTTAGAATTTCAAATTCAACTAATTGGGTAAAAATGGTTCCACATGGCCATTTCTGGTAACGAGTGGCCAGCAGGCGCCTATTAAGCTGCTCTGGGCAATGCTGCTGCTTACGATGATAGTATGTGCATGCCAAAGATGGGAGCAGCTCATTCCTGCAACCATACTTAGCAATGGGGCTATTAGTGACCCCAAAATAGATATTCTGGGCACAAAGACAGCAGGAACCCTTCCTACACAAAAGGCAAGTGGGGTACAGGTGCAGGTGTAAAGGCCAAAAGTCAGTTGGGGAGGATAAGAGTAAAAGACTATCTGTGGGCCTGATGAGACTGCAAAAGAAGTTATAGCACAGCCAAGGTGGTGACTGATATCCCATATGGTAGGTCCAACTATGCCTATGAGGGAGCGGCCCAGGGTGGGGCAGTGTCTTGTGGTTTTCATAGTGTGCCTGACCGGGGTGCAGACATTTTCTTGCACCTGGTGGGGGCTAAGGCTAATCCCATTCCATACCCAGGTTATCCTACCACAGGTGTCTTCAAGCACAGCTGCCCTTATGGCTTTTAACTGTTGACCTGTGCCTGCAATTTAGCAGCCGACCTTCCATCAGGGAACATCAGACTCACCAAAATGGAATAGATGGCAATGGAAAGGGGCATTCCTGGGTGTCAGAGAAGCTAATGGGGCTTACCACTCCTAGCTGGCTCGCCAAAAACTGTCACAGGTGTGCACAGGTAACCAGGTTCTTGGTGATCTCAAACAAAGAATTGAACCAAACACAGAGTTTAGAGCAGAGAGAGAGAACAGATTTATTAGGTGATAGTACACTCCACAGAACATGGGAGCAGGCCAACTCCAAGCAGAAATTGACCTTAGGGATTGGAGCGGTTCTATTCTTATAGGGAGGATATTTCCTGTCTAGTTTTATTGCACATGTACAAATAATTATATTACTTTAAAGCTACTGCACACGTGGTCTCCTGTGATTTTCCTTGATTGGCCACTGGGGCAGGGGGCCCTACAATGTTCATTTATTATAATGCTATTATAATGAAGCAGGGGTCATGTAACATCTTCTGCGCAGGTGCATTCATGATTCACCATGATTCAGCACTTTTCCAGAAAGCTGGAACAACCGGTCTTAGAACAGGGTCTCTGTCCTGTATTGATGTCCTTTATCTTAGCCCAGGGGCACCTCTGGAATTTCCCCCTTCCTATCTCCTGCCTCATAGGCGTTGAGAATTAGAACACAGTTAAGATATTGACCCTGACCCTAGATGATTAATAATCAAGGTGGGAAGGAAAATGGGACACAGCAATAGCTGTGTAGTTAAAGTACAGCGTGTACCCTGTTTCCCTCTAAGCTTATTCAGTGAGTTGTTGACAGATATTTCCAACTTGGGGCTGCACTTTGCACTCATCACTCCATGGCCCTTTTCCCCAAGGTTCTTCCTGCCAGGTGTCCCATCTTAGCGAAGAGCACCACCATCCACACTGTCAACCAAGGAGCCCTTGATTTCTCCTTTTCCCTCTTATCCAATCAGTCACTAGATCTTGTCCATTTTCTCTCCTTATCAGCCTGACTCTGTCTGCTTCCATCTGCCCTGTCATCACTCCTACTATTTCTCACTGGGGTACCACAATGGCCTCCCAACTGGTTTTTCTGCATACCCCTTTGGTTTTCCTATAATCCATTCTCTTCACACAAATCAAAGTCAAAATTTCAAAGTCTGATTAAGACACTTGCTCACTTAACATCCTTTAGTAGTCCTCACTGCCCCCATAATGGAGGCCCAACTCGAGCTCTGGCCCAGGGACCCTCTCCAGCTTCCTGACTTGGGTCTCCTCCCCCACTTCACTGCAGCCCTATGCAATTGCGTGTGGATCCTGAACAGCGTGCAAGAGTGACTCCCTTTGTGCTATTCCCTCTTCCTCATTCACACTGTGACCAATTCCCGTCTGCCAGCAGCCTGATCACAAGCAATATCCCTGACCCTGAGAAAGGATATGCACCCTAACTTTCATGTGCTTCTGCATGTTAGTCCTTGTATAATAGTGGTCTATTTTGTTCCTCTACCGCTCCTCACCCCCAGCCTAAACACAGTCACACCTGGTATAGCTCCGGGTGCAGTGTAATGATGTGGTGGGTCTGGGTCATTTAACAAATGTAGCCAGTATTGTTTAATGTCTTAGAATTCAGGCTCCAGAATCAGAGGGCCTGAGTTTGTTTTCCAGCTTCACTATTTATGAGTTGTAATCATTTTGGGCAAGTTACTTACTTGTTTTTAATCTCAGATCCTTCCCAGTGAATGAAGATAATAATACCTATCTTATAGGATTGTCATGAGTTTTAATGAAATAATACATTGACCCTTGAACAACAGAGGTTTGAAGTGCATGGGCCCTCTTATATGCAGTTTTTTTCAATAAATATATAGTCGATCGAAGTTTCACATCTGTGGGTTCAACCACTGTTCTAGATCTGTGGTCGGGAGTCCTTGGATATGCAGGGCTGACTCGTTATATGTGGGTTTTCAACCAGTGGGGCTTTGTAATGGGGTGCTGAACTAAAGGTCCCCCTAAAAGGGAGAAAAGCCCCATAGCTATCCCTTGGGGAATAAAGCGAGCAGGGCCTTTGAGAGCTACTTTGTGTATCTGAAAGATGTGGCCAGTGTTTTAATAATGTTAAAACCCGAGCCTGCCCCAAGCCAGGGAAATGGTGCGACTCTGATCCACGCGGTGATGCAGCCAGAGGGGCTTCCTGTGCCTGTGAGGCATCTGGGAGGCTTGGAGGCGGCTTCTGCGTCACAGGGACAGGCTTACCTGGACTAGTAACGGCAGCCAAGAAAAGCAAAAGAAACCAGACTACTGGCAGAGTAATCCAGTGTGGGAGGAGTAGGAAATGGGGTTCTGGAGGAGAATTCAGTCTGGGAATTAAACAAAAAGGCGGGCCACCATGTTGGGTGGAGACCATGTGGGACCTCAAGGGACCACGTGGGTAAAAAGGGAGTGAAAGTACTCTTGCCAGTCGGCCATGAGAAGGTGCCATGTGGCTTTGAATTAAGAACTGGGAGTCACGGTGACATAGCGGATGGTGCTGGGAACTGTGGGAGACCTGCCCAGCGGAGCACGGATTAGTGGGAGGAAATGGGAAATGTGAACTGCGGACTTCTGTTTGTTTTCTTCTGGAAGGTGGTACTTCTGACTGGCATGTTTTAAGACTGGCCTACCTGGGCAAAAGCGAGGGAAAGACTGTGTGTTTGTGGGTGTATCTTTGTTTCTAAAGGAAGTAAAATTTAACAGCAGAATTCTGCCATTATTCTAAACCTGTATAATTTTTAATTAAATAATTCCTTTCTTTTTTTACCAAACTGGCATTGAGAGCCACGGTTCCTAATATGGCAATGGGCATAAAGAACCTAAAGTAACAAGACTCCTGGGGAGGGGTGGGTGTTTTCTGTAACAGTTTCAGCACCCCAACCCATTATCCCCCATTGTTCAAGAGTTAACTATATATGGAAATTATTTAGCATCATCCCCCAGACACAGCAAGCACCTTTCCCAGACACAGCAAGCACCTTTCCCATTTCCTTCCCATGCAGTGTAAGCACTGTAATAGCACCAGGTGTGAGCTCAGAGAAGGTATGTCTCAGCCTATAAGGCTTGTTTTTAGAAACATTCAAGACTGACTATCCTCGGTCTCACTCTGGTGTTTCTGCCTGGCTGTCTGAATTCCCCAAACTTCCCTACTGCCTATGTCCCTCCAGGACTCAGAAAGGGATCTCATTGGGGCCTTCTCCTGATGGTTTCCTCCAATGCCCCAAGGGTACTCAAAAGGGAATGGGATTAACTAGCCCAGGAGAGCAGTGAAGGGGAAAGAAGCAATTGGAGAAGCTCTCATGGAAGAGGTGACATTTGACTTTGGTGTTGAAGAATGTGAAGGAGTTTGCCAGGCTGAAAGATGGAAAATGGTATGAGCAAGCGCACAAGGACTTTCAAATATGTCCTGTGTGCTTTATGTTTCGTTATTTTGAAGTTTATAAAAGTAGGAGAGGCGACATAGATTAGAGTTTTGGAGAACTACTTCTGGAGGTAGCATGGAAATGCTTTGGAAGGGAATCAGAGGCAGGGAGACCAATTAGGAAGCTGTTACCATAGTTGTGAGAGATGCTGAGGGCCTGACCTGAGACAGCGGGGAGGGGATAGATCTGAAGTAGTATGCCTGGGGTCAATTGGGCATCAATGGTGAGGGAGAGGATAGAGTTTGGACTATTTTGAGGGGTCTCACTTGTCTGCTCAGGGGGATGGTGGTCCCGTTTTTCTGATAAAAAGGGAGGGAGGGAGGTTGATGAATTTTCACACGTGGAGCCGAAGTGCCTGTGGAACACGCAGGTGAGAAGTCCGTTGGCTTATAGGGATCTGCAGTCTAGAGAGAAGCCTGAGGCTGCTTGGGAAGGGCTCAGGTATTGAACTAGCCCTGCAGGTAGAAAAGGCAAGCTCCAGTTGGACCCTAAACTTGTCCTTTGGGCCTGAACCTGCAAGTCCCTCTATGCTTGGCCTTGGCTTATTCTTGTTGGTTACCTGCCTGGGCCTGGAGTTTTGTCCTGCACATATGTCTTCATGGTAGATGCTGCCTTGCTTCACTATTCACCTTCTCAGTGATGGCGGCTTGCTGCTCCTGTGGATTTCGGAATGTTGCCTGTTCACTCTTTAGAGAGGCCCAGGGACAGATGTTGGGACTTCCTGTTGCTGGTGGTCATTCTGAACTGTGTTGCCTTTGTCTATGGAGACCCTCTTAGAGGCTGTGGTCTGTCTGTGCAAAGAATCTCCTGTCAACCCCTGTGGGACATTTCACCTAGTACCTTACAAGCTAGTCTTCATAGCGGGCACTTGCCTTGTCCTGAGATATCTGAAAACAATTTGACTTTAAATAAGCAAATATGTAAACATGTCCAGAGCTCTCAATAGTTGGAGACCTCAGGCAGGTTGGAGGTTTGCCGCCACTCTTTAAGGACGAGCAGATGGCCTTGAGAACTGCAACTGCTCTGCTTTCAGAAGGTGGACAGGTAGGACGTCTCAATAAATCAAACATGTTGGTGTTGCCCCCAAGTGGCACAGAGGAGATTAGGGTCTAACTATGACTTCCTATGGAGGTGGTATTTTAAAAAAGGACATCAGCAAAGTACTGGATTTGTAATTCGGAGAACTCATACCTATAATTATTTTGGGTTTGGCAGAGTTAAAATACTGTTACTCCCCTCCCCCCAAAAAAGCACATACACCCCTGCCCTGTCTCCTCACTCCCCCTGAGGTTTTTAAGCCTAGAGTGAAATCCGGAGGAGATGGCCAGCTGCTATCCTGGCGTCACAGACACAGTAGAATTAAATGCCTTTATCTTTCCTTCTCCTGGGATTGTGTTCTTCAGAGTAGTGTCCCGAGTCCTTTCCTTTCCTTGCTTTCTTGGGCAGCTAACTTCTGGAAGACTAAGGACTAGACTGGGAGACAGGCAAGTTCAAATTCTAGTCCTCGTTCAGCCACAAGAAGGTTTTAGGTGACCTTGGGCAAGTTCTTTGACCTCACTGAGTCCTATTTTTCCCATCCATACATAAGGCAAGTAACTGAAACAGCTGGGACAGGTATTTCACTTCTCAGTTAGATAGGTCACTCTGTCCATTTTAGCCCATCTTGCCACTCCTTTTCATACTTCTGAGGGAAACCCAGGGCTTGCCTGCAGCTCGTACTCTCCTGCGTGAGAAGACCCCCCCCACTTCCCGCTCCACCTCCGTCCACTTCCCTCCACCTTATGGCCCAGAGGTGGGCTTGTGGCCCGAGAACAAATGCTGCATAAGCTGGTTCTGTGGTCAGGCTTACAGAAGTTGAACTGGATTCATCTCTCTCTCTTTCTCTTTAACTTCTCTATCCTTGGATGTTCTTTAAGACTTAATGTGCCATCCATACAATAATCAGGCTCTATCAGGATACAGAGTCTTGAATAGGTTACAGGAGTGGGAAGATGAAATTTCTCTTTGGAATTTCTAATATTTAGTGGGAGAAACAGATAAGGAACCCACCTTTAGCCTCTCTCCACTTTAGGGCCATCTTTAGAGGAAGAGGGAATTAGTCTCTTCTGAGTTGCCCACACTGACGCTGTCTTCTATATGGTGCGCTCAGAGTTCAAATCCCAGTGCTGCCGCTCACTAGCTGTGTGATATGGAACAAATTACTTAACCTCTGTGGATCTCAGATTTTATGTTTGAAAGATGGGGATAAAATAATCATATCTATCCCACAGTATTATTGTGAGAATTATATAAACTCTGCACTTTGCTCTGCTCCTTAACTCCTGGTTCATAAACATGGATACACACCCGAGGGAAAAAAGATCACTCTTCCTCACCTCTCCACTGCCTCAGTGAGTGTTTGGTAATTGTGGCAATGGAATGACTTGGAATGGAAACAGAGCAGCAGTGGGAAAGGGAGCCTGCCCAAGTTATCTCATCATTTCTGTGACAGGAACAGACACTGAATTTTCTTTTTTTGGCTCTTGGCCTAGTTTCTTATTCTTCAGTTTGTGTTGTGGGTGTATATATTTGTGTACATTAGTATGTAAGTGTGCACACGTACGTGTTGATTTCAGCTTCTATAAGACAGCCACCAGCTGCGAATTCCACTTTTGTTCAATGGAGGAGGAACTTCCCGAAAAATCAGGTGGGGAACTTCTGAGAGAGGAAGACTGGTTCCGGTTTGACAAATTGTTGACCCTGACAGCTTTTAGTCTTTCCTGTCTTGAGAGGGAAAACATGCAAATAAGTAATAAATAAAAGTCACATTAACCTGAGAATTACCTCTGTTTTTTCTGAGATCAGAGGGGACCAGGCACCTTCAGCGCGGTTTAGCTATAGACTACCTCTGTTTTTTGCAAGGAAAGAAAATGAAGAGTTGCACTGGCGCATCTATTCCAGGATGATTTAACAGGTGAGCGGGAGTCGCTCCGATTTTTTTATGTCTCAGTCTATTAGGTCCTGTGCAATGCGACAGATCCATTCTAATTTATATAGTTGTTCAGCAAAACTTTTGTGGGTTTTTAAATTGACTGTAATGTTTAACAATTGGAATATAAATTTATTCAGGCCTCTTATTTGGTCGCCTCAGTGGCGCATTACGAAGTATTTTATAGTGTCTGATCTGCTTAAATTTTACAGCCAGCTTCTGTTCTGCACTTTTTACAGCTGGTGCTGAGAGTGGGGCTCACTGTCCCTGCCTCCTGTTGGTGCCCAGGCTGCTCCCAAGGGCTCATCAGGGGCTCCCCAGGTGAGCCTAAGATGGCAACGCTCCTCTTTTTTTTTTTTTTAATATTTTACTTATTTATTTTCAAAGAGAGGGGAAGGGAAGGAGAAAGAGAGGGAGAGAAACATCAATGTGTGGTTGCCTCTCATGTGGCCCCCACTGGGGACCTGGCCCGCAACGCAGGCATGGGCCCTGACTGGGAATTGAACTGGCGACCCTTTGGTTTGCAGCCTGCGCTCAATCCACTGAGCTACACCAGCCAGGCTACTCCTCTTTTTTTTTCTATGTCCCCCTTTTCTGGGGTTCCCACCAACTCCCTGTGGTCTGAGGCAACAAATGCTAGTTTGACATAACCCCAGTTGGGACTTTGCCTGCCTCATCCTGGCTGTGATAAATTATACCAAATTCTCAAGCTTCTTTCTTCTATTATTACCAACCTTCTTGCATAGAACACTATAGCCAGCCTTCATGTTCACACCAGTGGCGTTTCCCTTTGTGTTCTGGTTTCTACAGACACCCCACTATAGGGAATTTTGTGATCCCACAGTGGGGAATTGTAGCCCTATGTTTTCATGTCTAATAAGAGCATGGTCCCTCGTGGAACATAAGCCGGCATGCAGGACCCACGAGTCGGGTAGCAGACCCACGAGTGGGGTAGCGGAATTCCCTGTGGGGTAGTGGGGAAATCAGGCTGGCATGTTCTTTAGATTTAAAATAAAACTTTGCTCTTGCTAAAAATCTCTCTCTCCTGGGGTCAAAAGGACGTATGCTAATGCATGTCTAGCTACCTCAGACCAGAGTTCAGCCCAAGCCTATTGTCTTTCCATTTGCATATCTATCCTCTTGATGTGTTATCTTGGGCATCTACCACCTAATGTAAATCTACAGTTCATGCATAGTTAATGAAGACCATTCATATGTAAAGTGCCCGAGAAACGGCAATAAAAGGCCAGTCGACAAGCGGTTTGGGGCCTCTCCAAGATCATAATGGAGGGGACACATGGTCCCAGAACTTCTAGTCCATTGTAAAATTACATGTAAAATTATTTACATGCAGCCATGGCATACGCATCCTGCTGGCCAGAATTCGTGACACCCCACTACAGAAACTTTCTCAAAGGTTCACAGTGGCCCTTGGCTGTCAAATTTTAGTGCCTCTGTCTTCTGGGTGTCTGCAGCATTTGAACATACTTCTTCCTTGATATACTTCCCCCTGATCAACCTGATGTGACTGTTACGTTCTTGCCTTTACTAATCCTTTAGACCTCTGGGCTTCCCACATACACCTGGGAACAGCCCGTCCTCCCCATCCTACACAGTGGCCCGCACAGGTCACATAGCTGAAGCCTTCCCTGTGCATTGTATCTCCACTCACTTCCTTTCTGAATGTCCCCATGATGCATTTTTAATGTTATGCAACGTATTTTACTTTACACTGATGTGTATAAGTACTAGCTGGTCTCTTCTTTCCCCATGACTGGAAAATCCTGGAGGACAGGGACTGTGACGGGTACAGCTGTGAAATTCCCATGGTGCCCGGCACACCATAGATTCACAATAAGTTAACCAATTGCATTTTTGTTTTTTGTTTGTTTGTTTTGATATGAGAGGAAAGAGGACTTTTTGAAGCTGAAGAGAGAAGGAAAGGTAAGAGTGGTGTGAGACAAGGCTGAAGAGATGAGAGATGGCCAGATGGAAAGGGAAGTTTATAATTCTCTGAGGATTCTGACTGACCCAAAGAACCATAATCAGTGGAGGATTTCAAATGGTAAAATTGGCATTTAACACTTCCCCAGCCCCCACCCCCAGGTGTAGTGTAAAGACAAGAATGGAGAAGGGCTGACAAGAGGTGACGGTAACTTAGATTGATGAGACCAGTGGAGAAATAAGGGAAAGAGATTTTTTTTTTTTAAGTCTAGTAGGTAGAATGAACAGGAATCACAATTGATTGAATGTGAGGGTTAAGGGAGAGCAAAGTGTGAGAGTGCTTGCTAATTTCTGACTTAAATACCTGCTGCATGAGGGCAAACATTTCATAACAGAGACTGTTGCAGAAGCGGATTCATTTGTGTGGGTGGCAGGCAGTGGGAGGAGCAGTAATTCAGTCTGGGGTACATTGAGCTTGAGGTGCCTATGAGACATCCGGGTGGAAATGTGTGTGGACTAAACTCTGCAACATTGTGCGTGTGGAGATGACCACTGAGTCCTTGGGAGTGGATCGAGCACTGAAGAAGGAGTAGAATCAGAGAAAGAAGAAGGACTTAGAGAGAGCCTGGAAGATTCCAGCATCTACAGGCTGTGTAGGGAAAGCAAAGTCAGCCACGAACACTGATGAAGTTTCGTGTTACTGAGCCTGAGGGACAGCAGTGTTTCCAGAGATCACTGGGGGCACAAGCTGTTGAGCAGCCCAGTGAGAAGGAACTTGGAGTGCTCGTGGGGCCATGCCCTAAGCGGCACTGGCGGGAGCACCCTGGGTGCAGCCCAACTGGAATTGGCAAGAAGTAAGTGGATGAGGGGGAATCAGGACTTAGTGTGTAGAAAGCTCTACGAGAAATTTTGCTGCAGAGGGGGAAAGATTGAGGAATTCCAAGGACATATCGGGTCTGGGGGGAAATTTTGGTTTTGTTTACTAATACTTGTTTTTAATATAGAAGAGATGAACATGTTTCAATGTGGGGGAAAAAAGGGACCCGAGAAGAGGGGGAAGACCGAGATTCACAAGTCAGTCTAAGGGCTGGCCTTCTGTTGGAGGAGGGAAGCCTCTTCCTTTGCGATGGGAAAGAGAGCATGATGGGTACAATGGGGGGATTTGTGATGGTAGTAAGGCAAGGCATCTGGTAAAAAGGCTTTACTTTTTTTTAAGTATATTTTATTGATTATGCTATTACACTTGTCCCATTTTTTCCTCCTCTTTATCCCCCTCCACCCAGCACCCTGCCTCACACCAACATCACCCTCCATTACTTCATGTTCATGGGTCGTACACGTAAGTTCTTTGGCTTTTCCATTTCCTATACTATCTTAACCTCACCCTGTCTATTTTGTACCTACCATTTATGTTTCTTATGCCTTGTATCTTTTTCCCCATTCTCTCCCTCTTTGCTGATAACCCTTCATGTGATCTCCAATTCTGTCATTCAGTTCCTGTTCTAGTTGTTAACTTAATTTTTGTTTTTGTTTTTTAGGTACAGTTGTTGATAGTTGTGAGTTTATTGTCATTTTACTGTTCATAGTTTTGATCTTCTTTTTCTTAGATAAGTCCCTTTAACATTTCATATAATAAGGGCTTGGTGATGATGAACTCCTTTAACTTTACCTTATCTGGCAAGCGCCTTATCTGCCCTTCCATTCTAAATGATAGCTTTGCTCGATAGAGTATTCTTGGATGAAGGTCCTTGCCTTTCATGACTTTGATTACTTCTTTCCAGCCCCTTCTTGCCTGTAAGGTTTCTTTTGAGAAATCAGCTGATAGTCCAATGGGAACTCCTTTGCAGGTAACAGTCTCCTTTTCTCTTGCTGCTTTTAAGATTCTCTCCTTATCTTTAACCTTGGGTAACTTAATGTTGATGTGTCTTGGTGTGTGCTTCCTTTGGTACAACTTCTTCGGGACTCTCTGAGCTTTCTGGAGTTCTTAGAAATCTGTTTTCTTTGCCAGATTGGGGGAATATTCCTTCATTATTTGTTCAAATAACTTTTCAATTTCTTGTGCTTCCTCTTCTCCTTCTGGCACCCCTATGGTTCGGATGTTGGAGTACTTATAGTTGTCCATAGGTTCCTCAGCCTTTCCTCATTTTTTTGAATTCTTGTTTCTTCATTTTGTTCTAGGTGGATGTTTATTTCTTCCTTCTGCTTCAAATCGTTCATTTGAGTCCCTGTTTCCTTCTCTTCATTATTGGGTCCCTGTACATTTTCTTTTATTTCACTTTGTATAGCCTTCACGTCTTCCTCTATTTTGTGATCAAACTCAATAATTTCTGTAAGCATCCTGATTACCAGAGTTTTGAACTCTGCATCTGATAGGTTGGCTATCTCTTCATTGCTTAGTTCTAATTTTGGAACTTTGATCTGTTCCTTCATTTGGGCCATATATATTTTTTTGTCTCAGCATGCCTGTTATGTAGTAAGGGGTGGAGTCTTAGGATTCACCAGGGTGGGACAACCCAGGTTGCTCCATTGTGGTATTGTATGTGGAGGAGGGGTCTGAGAGGGAACAATGCTGCTTGCTCGGCTCTTGGCTGGCTTTCGGTCACTTACCCCACTACCCACAAGCAAATTGGGTCCTTCTGGTGCTGATTCCTGGGTAGGTGGGTGTGTGTACGTTCTAGTACCCCATGGGTCCCTCCAAAGGACTCTCCTGTGAGACTGGGACTTTCTCTCACAGCCACAACCCCCACAGGTTTTTACGGCCACAGGTTTTGAGGTGTTATTTCCCTATGCTGGAATGCTGGGTTGTATGGTCTGTCTCGTTCCCCAGTTGTTCCTCCTGGTTTATCTGCAGGCGAATGTGGGACTGCCCAGTCTGCCAGCCGCTGCCTTGCCATGCGTCCTCTCTGCTTCTCCTACCAGTCTGAATGAATGTTTCTTCTTTAACTCTTTGGTTGTCAGACTTCCATACAGTTGGATTTTCTGGAATTTCTAGTTGTTTTTGTTTTTAAATTGGTTGTGGTCCTTCTTTTGGTTGTATGAGGAAGCAAAGCATATCTACCTATGCCTCCATCTTGGCCAGAAGTCCAGAAAGGCTTTACTTTCTTGTGGCATTGGTGTGCAGCTAAACGTGTTAACGTAATTATCACAACTTAGCAGTTAGAGTAATGACTGTTAACTGTACTAAGTATTTATTGTCAGTGACTGATTCAATCCTCACAACAAACCTATTGGGTAGGTTCTGTTTTGTAGATGAGGAAACTGGGGTTCATGGAGGTTAAGTGACTTGACTGAGGTTACAGTTGGTAAGTAATAGAGCCAGGACTCAAATCCTAAGCTGATTCCCAACCCCCTGCTACTGCTATTATTGTAGGTATTGTATGGCTGTTATATGACATTGAAATTATGGACCTATTCTCTTTTATTTTTTTTTAATTTCACTGTATAGAGTTGGCAAAAGTAGGTTTACAGTTGTGAGTACACAAAACAGTTTGTTCATATATTATTATTTATTACTGTATTGTTTATTTGTATTACAACTCTGAGCCTAGTTTTGCCCATCTCTGAATACCTCATGCTGGTGGGAAAATTTGTAGAAGGCCTTACTGTTCAAGTCCTAGCATCAATTAAACTGCATGCACCTTTATAATTCTAAGATATTAGAAATGAGTGGAGCTGATCAGTCTCTTCCCGCAAATTCTGTTCTGAGATACAGTAATCAGGAGCCATATTCTAGCATAAAAATCTCTTATCTGCTTCCTGTCTGAACAGAGGACAGCAGATACTTATCAGCACTGGAACAGTTAATGAAGCATGCAGCATTAGGTTTCTTTCTCACAAAGGGCTATTGGGATTTTTTTTTTTTTTTTTTTTTTTTTTTTTTGTGGTTGTTCAATGCACACTCTGCCCTCTTGTGGCTAAGTTCTCCCACAACCCAAGGGGTATCCACACAACCCCCTGCAGGCCAGTGGTAGAGGAGCTGCCTTGCACTTCACAATCTCTATCCAAAGCATTTCCTTGCATGAATTTCTGTGTTCTTTTCATTCAGTAGTTTCTCTCTCCATGTCCTATAACGATGTGCTGACCAGCTGAAAAATCCAGCTGACCCAAACTCTAGTGCCATTTCAAAACTGTAGAGTCTTGAATGAAGTCATTATCACTGAGAGTCTGAACATGGGCTTAGGAGGCAGGGAGACCTGGACTACAGGCTCACAGGAGGTATGCATCTGCTAAACCCTTAGTTTCTTCCTCTGTGACATGGGAGAGCATTACCTGCCTCAGGATTAAATAGGCAAATGTATGTAAATGGCCTGGCACATCATGGTTGTCCAATAAATGCTGGTTCTCATCTTTCCTTGGCCTAACGTCCTGATTTCTTGGAAGATCTTGCAAGAAAAAGTGAGCGTTTTTCTCTCTGGTGACAGTTTAGCAACATTGCACTATTGCAATGGTATTTTATTTATTGTTTTGTCCATTTCCCAACTGGACAGTAAGCCTTTGTTTGTATCCCCACTGCCAGACGTATAAGCCATTCAATACATCTTTGCTGAATGAGTAAAAATCGAATGTGTGCGTCCTGATGCCAAGCATCTCAGCTTATTTCTTAGGCACACTAAACCTGGGAACTCCTGCTCTAGAAGTTCCACTTATTGTATATCAAGCATGTATAGAACGTGAGTACAAGCCTTATCTTTGCTCTCTACAATTTGCTTCTCATCTGGAAACTTTTGACCTTAGCTGGGAAACAGAGTTCATGACCTGCTGCCAGATATCTATGCTTGGTGAAAAGGGCTAGTACATGTGTTTATGGAAAGGGGTCTGACTTAATACCTGTGGCTTTTCCAAAGGGCTTGAACTTCGTTTATGGTCAGGGGATTATTACAGAAAAGACACTTAGCATCTCACTTGCTGTCTGTATGTGTGAAATCTTTCCAAATCAACAATGTTTTTCGTATTCAAAAGGTTTTGAAGGTTATTTATTTATTTCTATTAGAAATGGCCTTTCTTGTCTCCTTATGCTTTCCTTGAGCCAGTGTATTTCAGGTTTTCAAATGAGCTCATAGAGGGGATCTGGCTCACTCTAGTTCCAAGAAGTCTTCTCCTATAACTTTCCTGTTTCTTTTCACTGTCTTGGTCAATTGTACAAATACAGAAAAAAGAAAACACAATCCCAGGTTTTACTCTGGGCTTGAGTTGCCAGTGTGCTTCTATAGAACTTTATTCCTGAATAAAACCACTAACAAGACCCGGGTCTTGGGGCAGATGCCTCCACCATAGCAGTATTTCCATGGCTCCTGCCTCAAGTGACTATTTTAACGTGCAAATTCCAGAAATTTTTAATTTGGAAAAAAAAATCCTCTCCATAAATTAAAATGAGATTAAAGAAGCTAGTCTGGCCACACCATTTATGTGAGGCAGGAGGGTAAAGTCTAGCAGCATTACGCTGGGACGCTCGCTCCTTGGTCCAGGGCATTTTAATGACAGCAACAGTATCTACTGAGCATTAATTACATGCCAGGCATCATGCTAATCCTGCCACAGACCGTTTATCTAGTGTGACCCTCACAACGGCAGCTGTGAGGTGAATGCACGGCTTCTATTTTACAAAGGAGAAACTGAGGCTTACAGCAGGTGAGTGACTTGATAAAGATCACACACTAACAGAACTGGGATGCAATCCCAGGCCCACCTACCCCACATTCCGAACAACTGGGTGATGCCCAGGGACAACGACTTCTTTGCAATTACTGGGAGATGCTAGTGCTGGGACAGAGGGACAGTCGTAGCACTCTGGAACCCGTGGAGTCTGCTGCTTCTACAACGTGGTCTTTGTAGTGCAATCCATACCTCCTCTTATTTGCAGGCGTTAGGCCTGATTTCCCCCGGCCAAAGTCAGATTCCATCTTGGTCTGAAAATTTAGTTTATATTACAGAAACGCACTGGACTTGTCTGTTGTCTTTAGGTGATTCTGATGTGTGTCTCTCCCCACTGCTTTTTTTCCCCTTCCTTTTTCTTTATCTAAAGACTATCCTCTTTCAATCTTACTGAGTGATTTGACACCCTTTATTCATTAGTGCAAAGGGCTTCTCCTTCTAGAAAATCAATGCGATATGGACTAAGGAGAGTGTTAGAGGCAGGCCTGGGGAGGGATAGCAGAAAGCCTGCGCAATGGGTTGAAGTGATGGCTGAACCCCATCTAGCAGCGCAGAAGGAATGAAAAAAAAAAAGTCTGGGAAGTACCAGGGAGAAGGGTTGGTGGAGGGGTAGGTGCATGGAAAAGTGCCAGGAATGAGTGCAGAAAAAAAATGGTGTTTTTTATTTTTTTCCTAACATTGTAGCTTCTGTTAACCCTAAACCTCTTTCCTGTTGAAAATATAATGTTGAGAAATTAAGTCCTTCAGTGCTGGAGTGTGGGGTAAGGTCAAGAAGCTTGTGATCTGGACTGCAGGTGGCTTGATAAAGCCGCAGAGGAGAGGAGGTAAGTGCTTGGTTTTACTTTAAAACAAGAGGAGGTATCAATTTGATGGTTGGCACTGCATTTGCAATACTGTGTCGGATGAGCCTCCTCTCTTCTTTCCCCTGGGGCCCAAACTTCTTCTGCTCAGCGTGCTTTCAGCAGAAAATCTCTCTGGGTGAGGTGACCTTCTCTAGAGTAATTTCATGTAATCTGTGAGGATTTTGAGTTGATTGTGAGAGCTCTATATTGTACCTTCTTACTCTTTTTCCTGAGAAAGTGCAGTAGAAGGAATAAGTTGCTAGAGTAGGGGGGTAAAATTTTCCTTTCCCAAGAGAAGTAATGATAAAATCTGGGCACCGTGCTGATGGGGGAGAGAGACTTGTTTCTGGAAGATTGCTGTCCAGCAAGAGTAGAAAATCCTATACAATGAAGCCAACATAAGTAAACAGACCATATAAAAGGATAGGAAGAGAGATTCTGTGGTGGGCACAGTTCTGAAATGACCCTCAAAGAACATGCCTGTGGATAGTCCCATCCCCCGAGTGTGGGTGGAACTGGTAACTCACTTCTAACCAGTCTGGCAAAGGCGATCGGCTGTAATTCCCATGACTGTGGCACTTTATATGGCAAAGGTGAAGACATTGGACAGGTGTCGTTAAAGTCTTGACTTCAGTGAAGCTATTCTAAGTGGGCCTGACCCAATCAGGCGAACTCTTAAATGAGGGTCTAGAGGTTAGAGACAGAAGTAGTCAGAGAGATTCTTCTGCCGGCCCTGAATAAGCAGATTGCCATGTTATAGAGAGGGTCACATGGAAGAAATCTGTAGTGGCCTGTAGGGGCTGAGGTCCTCAGTCCTACAACTACAAGGAACCGAATTCTGCCAACAACCAGTGACCCTGGACAGAGAGCACCCAGCTAAGCCCTACCAGGTCTCCTGATACATAGACATTGTGAGGTGATAAATCTGTAAAGTTTGTGGTAACTTGTTAGGCAGCATTAGAAAATGATACAGATCCTGTGCTTTTCAAATGAAATCTCAACAAGCCTTCCAGATGAATGACATCCACTTCAAGACTCTATTGTTGCTAACCTACGTTGGAGCCACGACTGTTCTTTAGTTCAGTGACTACCTGCAATGACTCCGGGAACCGCCTCTTAGGAAGCTCTGTCATTAAGGTCTTCCTGTGAGCTTGCTTCTGGGGGCTGTGGGAAGATAAATAAAACAAAGAGGCTTTTCTCCTGCTCTCGGTTTGTGAGATTATGGTATGTACATTGGGCAAAACCCTTTGGTGGGTTTCTGAGTTGTCTCAGCAGCAGTTTGGTGAGGGAGATCACAGGGGGAGGTACAGCTGGCTTCGTTCAGTATGTAAATCATCCAGCAATATGCAAATAATTTCTCAGGTCTGCATTCTTTCCTCCTGGCCTTCCTGTGCCTGGGAGTTAAAAAGCTTCTCCAACTTTGCTGCTTTATAGCCCACTTTTGGTAGCATCTTCAAGTGCTTGGAAAATGCGATTTTTGTAGTTTAAACTATAGAATTTGGTCTCCTAAAGGATGTTGGGAATGCAGGACCCAGCACGAAGGTGGCTGCTTATTTCAGTGCATGAGAGGGCCTGTACTATAGGTGTCTACAGTGCTGGTCCCCCAGGGAGTACGTAGGGCACCCTCACTTTACTTATGTTGGCATTTTCAGGTTCAGCACTGCGCACCATGGGACTGTTCAAAGAATACAACTTCCTCTTTTACAGAGAAAGAAAATGAAGGGATTCCTCCCACCCACTGGTAGGGGATTCATGTTCTTGCCCAAGGTCCCAGAGCTTGTTTGGGGCAAAGCTGGTTCTGGCAGAGCTGGTTCTGGAACACCAGACTTCTGAATTCCTGTGCCTTTTTGCTTCATTTCCCAGTCACCGCAGAGGCCTAATGTGCCACGGAGGTGGAAGCAGCAAGGGGACAAATAGGTCAACACCGTCTTCCAATCCCATCCCATTCCCGTCGACTCCGGCCTCCGCCAGGCAGCTCTTGGTCCCTTCTGTGTTGTGCACACTCTTCCTGACGGCCTCCCTGCCCAGTTCCCTCCAGTGTGGTTTTCAGTTTCACACTTCATGAATTTTATTCACAATCGATAAATAAACCCATCATCATCAGGGTTTTGTATTCTCGTCATATATCGTCATCTGTCATAAAGCATTTGTGCAGGAGTCCAGTCTGCTCGGCATATCCCACTCATCTTTGTTTCTGAGTTAGTGACTGAGACAAACTCAAAGGTTAAATCTCAGAATTCAGTTTTTTCTTAATAACAATGTGTAAAGATAAAAGTCATATTTAGACATTATTGTATTTGAGATTAGTACAAGGGGAGAAAAAAGTCATTATCTTGTCAGACTCTCTGTAATTATTAGAAGGAAGAAAGTATTTTGTTTTTCTATTCAAATGTGACAGATCTGATGGGAAAAGTTGCTTTTCATTAAGGTGTGTTTTCAAAACGGGGTGGCTCTGGCCATCTCTGCCAGTTTTGTGGGGGGCATTTGGTCTGCATGCAGCTTTGGGTTGGCAGATAAATCAGAATCACAAACTGTACTTTGAGGGAGAAGTTAAGCGATACTGCATGTCTAATTAGGAGACTCATTTCCTGGTCACTGTCACAGTCTAAGAGTAGCAAATTTTTTTTTTTTTTTTTTTAGATCCTTGAGTTGGAGAGGCAAACAGTTCATGACTGAGATGGTTTATAGTCAAGGAATTTGAATTGAAGGGTTAGCAAGTAGGATTCTAAATCATAGTTGGTAGTTCTTAGTCCTGGGACAGTGGTAATGAACTCTGCATTGCTTCCTAACTCTTTACACATAAAAGTGCTAATAGATATGACAATATTTACAGTATCCTGGGGTAAGGGAGGGACTGATGTTCTGGGCTTGTGGCAACCCATGGCCCACTAGTCGGGAAGCTGCGCTCCAAGAAGGAAGGACTGCAAGACCTCCAGCTTGTTCTGGTCTCACCTGTTCCCAGCTTTGCCTGGGCCCGTTAGTCAACCCAGAGGAAAGGTCTGTTGGATGGCGTGCTCTGTCTCCCAAACCTCATAGAGCTAATGCGACATGTGCAGGTCTGTTCTGCAGGCCTCGAGAGGGTACTCTGTTGGTAAAATCCAAATCCAAACAGGGATGAAGGTGGTACCCCTTCTATCCACTTAAATTCATGGATCTCATCATCTAAGTAGGTTGATGCACTTGTAGAGGCAGCCGAACATGTCAAATATCTCTGAGCTGTAAGAACAAGTCATGACAGTAGCAGAAAATCAGGGTTGAGAGGGGGATTAACTATGTTATTACTTTGACATGTACTGTAATTAACGTTAGTTGAGAACTTGTAATGTGCCAGAACCTTGTGAAATGCTTTACATGTTTTATCTTGCTTGATGCTCACAACAACCCGGTGAACTAATACCTTTGCTTTCTCTACTTTACAGAGGAAAGTGAGGCTTTCTGAAGTTAAGTCAGTACGCTAGAAAGTGAGACAGCTAGGTATAAAATGCTGGCTAGATTCCAGAGCACGTGCTCGGAATGTCTCTGCAGTGCAGCCCCGGAACACCAGTGAGAGATGTAGGACCTGCTTCTGGGGGTGTTTTATCCCCAGTGCGTCAACGTAGATGTCCTTTTGTGACAGTAAACTTGAAGACAAGTGTGCTACCTGCATCTGTTGCTCACCTGTCCTGCCTTTCCCTGCTTTGGGCAAATTACTTCACCTTTGTACCTTAACGCTTTATGAAATAGAGACAGTGATGCTGTATTTGGCCAAAGGCAAGAAGGCAAGAGCCTTTTGTCCTGTGAGGTACACAATGATTTTAGAATAGCTGTTTTAATGTTCAAATATTGAATTGTGAGTCCAAAAAATAATGGAGAGTTAGACTAGAGACTTCCAGGGCCACTGAAATGACCCCAAGGGGAAAGTTACCTCGAGAGAAAATACTTGAGCCGGAGAGAGGACTGCTCTTCGGGGCCTGGCCTTCTGGAAAGAGCACCAATGAGCCTGTGTCAAGGAGAAGCAGGACTTCGGCCTCCTTTTCTCCAGCAAAGGGAAAGGGAACAAGTAAAATTAAAGCAACATTGAAGTTTGGATAAATATTTTTCCACCAAAAGAAAGACTATGTTCTGATAGATCCCGCTAAGGTTTAAAAATGACTAAGGCAAACACTTGGTTGCGTGGAGTCACATATTTTTTTTACAAGGATTCCATTATAGACAATATCTATCTTGAAAAGGAAAGGACGTGAGCACTCCCATCCCCCTCTCCATCTCCTCTCCTATATCTCTGTTTTGCTAGTTACACTATCTTATTTTTTATCATATAGGTTTACAACACTTTACTATTTTCATTACCAATAATTTCTAAAATGGTACAAAATCAGTATTGAAATGAAGTCAGTGTTCACCATTTGATGTTTATTTATTTATGAAATTAGGGTGATGTTGGTTAATAAAATTGTATAGATATCAGGTGTAAAATTCTATAACACATCATCCGTATATTGTATTGTGTGTTCACCACCCCAAGTCACGTCTCCTTTCATTACTATTCTATCCTCCTCTATCTCCATTCCCCCACCCCGCTTTCCTTCTGGTAATCACCGTACTGTTGTCTAAGTCTATGTGTTTTTTTTTGGAGGGGGTAGTATGTTCTTTTTTTTTTTTTTTTTGCTTAATCCCTTCAACTTTTTTACTCAGTCCCCCCAGCCATACTCCCCTCTGACAGCTGTCAGTCTTTCCTCTGTATTTATGAGTATGTTTCTATTTTGTCAGTTTATTTTGTTCATTAGATTCCACATATATGAAATCATATGGTGCTTGTTTTTTTCTGACTAGCTCATTTCACTTAATATAATACTCTACAGGTCCATGCATGCTGTTTGTTGCAAAAGGGAAGATTTCCTTTACAGCTGATTAGTATTCCATTGTGTAAATGTACCACAGCTTTTTCATCCACTCATCTCTCCTGACAGGCACTTGGGCTGCTTCCAAATCTAAGCTATTATAAATAATGCTGCAGTGAACATAAGGGTGCATGCATTCTTCCAAATTAGTGTTTTGGGTTTCTTCACATATGTTCTAGAAGTGGAATCATTGGGTTATAAGGCAGTTTAATTTTTAAGTTTTTGAGGTTATCTCCATTCTGCTTTCCACAGGGGCTGCACGAATCCATCCCACCAACAGTGCACTAGGCTTCCCTTTTCTCTACACCCTCACTAGCACTTATTGATGATGGCCATTCTGACAGGCATGAGATTGTATCTCATTGTGGTTTTAATGTGCAATTTTCTGATGATTAGAGACATTTGAGCATCTTTTTACATGTTTATTGTCCATTTGTATCTCTTTGGAGAAGTGATTATTTAGGTCTTTTGATGATTTTTAAACTGGATTTGGATTGTTTAAGCAAGTTTTTTTGGTGTTGAGTTTTATAAATTGATTATAAATTTTGAATATTAATCCCTTATCAGATGTATTATTGGCTAATGTGTTCTCCCATTCAGTGTGTTGTCACTTCATTTTGTTGATTGTTTCCTTTGCTGTTCAAAAACTTTCTAGCTTGATGTAGTCCCATTTGTTTATTTTTTCTTTTGTTTCCCTTGCCCGAGGAGATATATCAGAAAAAATACTGCTATGAGAAATGTCAGACATGTTACTGCCTGTGTTTTCTTCTATGATTTTTAGTCTAACATTTAAGTCTTTAATCCCTTTTGAGTTTATTCTTGTGTATGGTGTAAGAAGATGGTCTAGTTTATTTTTTTGGTATGCACCTGTCCAATTTTCTCAACACCATTTATTAATAGACTCTCTTTATCCTGTTATATAGTCTTGTCTCCTTTGTCAGAAATTAATTGACCATGAAGGTGTGGGTTTATTCTGGGCTCTCTAGTCTGTTCCACTGATCTGTGTGTCTGTTTTTTATGCCAGTACCATGCTGTTTTGAGGACTATGGCCTTGTAGTATAGTTTGATATCAGGTAGTGTAATGCCCCCAACTTTGTTCTTTCTCAAAGTTGCTATGGCTATTTGGGGTCTTTTGTGGTTCCATATAAATTTTTGGAATATTTGTTTTAGTTCTGTGAAATACACTATTGTCATCTTGATAGGAATTGTGTTGAATTTAGATTGCTTTGGGTAGTATGGACAATTTAATGATGTTTATTCTTCCTATCCATGAACATGTTATGTGCCTCCACTTATTTGTATCTTCTTCAAATTCTTTCTTCTGTGTCTTATAATTTTCTGAGTTCAGGTCTTTTACAAACTTGGCTAAATTTATTCCTAGGTATTTTATTTTTTTCTGATGTAAGTGTAAGTGGACTTGTTTTTTTAATTTCCTTTTCCAATGATTCATTATTGATGTATTAAAAATGTAACTGATTTATCTAATCTTTATTATTTCCTTCTACTTACTTTGGGCTTTGTTGATCTTTTATTAGTTCATTTAACTAGATTGTTTATTTGAGATTTTTTTTTTTTTGAGGTAGGCCTGGAATGCTATGAATTTCTCTTAGGACTGCTTTCACAGTGTCCCACAGATTTTGGGTTCTTGTGTTATCATTTTTATTTGTTTCATGGTATCTTTTAATTTCTTCCTTGATTTCATTGTTAACCCATTTCTTGTTTAGTAGCATGTTATTTAGCCTCCGTGTCTTTGTGTTTCTGTTTTCTTTCTTGTGATTGATTTCTAGTTTTATTCCATTATGATCAGAGAAGATGCTTGATATGATTTCAGTCTTCTTAAATTTATTGAGACTTGTTTTGTGTCTTAAAACACTGTCCACCCTAGAAAATGTTCCATGTACACTTGAAAAAAGTATGTTCTGCTTTGTGGTGAAATGATCTGGACATCAATTAAATTCATGTGATGTATTTTGTCACTTAAGGCAGCTGTTTTATTATTTTCTGTCTGGAAGATCTAATCACTGATGTCAACTGAGTGTTAAAATCCCCTACTATGACTGTATTATCCTCAGTCTCTCCCTTTATGTCCATCAAGATTTGACTTACAAATTGAGGTGCTTCTGTGTTGGGTGCATAAATGTTTACTAGGGTTATATCTTCTTGTTGTATTGCTCCCTTTATCATTATGTAGTGTCTTTTGTCTCTTAGTATAGGCTTTGTTTTAAAGTCTATTTTGTCAGATATAAGTATTGCTATCCCATCTTTTTTTCCCCTTTCTATTTACATGGAATATCTTTTTCCATTCTTTTACTTTTAGTCTTTTGTATCTTTGTTCTGAAGAAGACAGCATATATATGGGCCTTGGTTTCTTATTCATTTAGCTACCCTATGTCTTTTGATATTTGACTTTTTTTTGTTTCTGTTCTGCCTGTTTATTTTTTTATATTCTGTTGTTTATAGATACATATTTATTGCCATTTTATTGTTTAACTTTTTTATCTTTCCTCCCTATCCTCCTCCTCTTCCTCCTTCTTCTTTATCATCTTCTTAAAGAAGACCCTTTAACATCTCATATAATACTGGTTTGATGGCGATGAACTCCTTTAGCTTTTTCTTGTCTGGATAGCTCTTCATATGTCCTTCCATTCTAAATGATAGCTTTGCTGTGTAGGATAATCTTGGTTGTAGGTCTTTTCTACTGATCACTTTGAACATTTCTTACCATTTCCTTCTGTCCTGAAATTTTCTGTTGAGAAATTAGCTGACAGTCTTATGGGAGCTCCTAAGTAACTAACTGCTTTCTCTTGCTGCTTTCAAGATTCTCTCTTTGTCTTTCACCTTTGGCATTTTAATTATTATGGGTCTTGGTGTGGATCTCTTTGTGTTCATCTTGTTTGGGACTCTCTGTGCTTCCTGGACTTGTCTGTCATTTTTCTTCACCAGGTTAGGTAGGTTTTCTATTATTATTTTTAAATAGGTTTTCAATTTCTAGCTCTCTCTCTTCTATTCCCAGAGGCTTCTTATACTATCTTCATTTGAAGGGGGGGGATTCTTTTTTCTTTTAACTATTCTGATTGGGCACTTTTTGCTTCCTTACATTCCAAATCACTTTTGATTCTCAGCCTTATCTACTCAACTGTTGATTACCTGAAAATTATTTTTCATTTCAGTTACTGTATCCTTCACTTTTACTGGTTCTTTCTTACTACTTACACATTCTTTTTTATGCTTTTGAAGTTCTAAGTTCATCTACTGTTCCACTGAGTTCATTTAGCATCCTTGTAAGCAGTGTTTTGAACTCTACATCTAGTATATTGCATGTCTTCATTTTGTTTAATTCTTTTTCTGGAGTGTTTTTCTGTTCTTTCATTTGGGACATATTTGTCTCCTCATTATGGCAGACTCCCTGTGTTTGTTTCCATGTATTAGGAAGAGCTTCTATGTCTTCCTGGCACGGTAGAGTGGCCTGATGCAGTAGGTGTCCTGTAGGGTCTGGTGGCATAGCCACCTGGCTCACCAGAGCTGGATGCACCAGCTGTGTCCCCACCTTGTGGTTTGTGTACACACACACAAACCACACTGTTGTAGCTGAACCTTGATTGCTGTTGGCATGTCAATGGAAGGGATTTACCCTCAGGTGCATTGGCCAAAAGGACTGGCTTTGACTACTGTGGAGAATCATCTATGCAGATGCCCACCCCACAGAGCAGGATTTCCTTCAGCAGGGCTCTGGTGCCAGCCAAGTCCACCCCTTGAGTGCATTGCTTGTGGAGATGATAGGGTTGTGTTTTGATGTAATTTGAAGTTGTCCACTGGGTACACTGGCTGTGGGACCTCCCAGGAGGTGCAGACCAAGGTCAGCCACTGCCTGTGTTCTCCCTGGGTCCACAGGCATGAACTGCAAGGTGATCTGTGTATGGATGCTACTTGTGCTGGGCTTGAAAGTGCCCAAGCTGAGAACCAAGATCAGTTGCTGCTTGTGCTGGCCTGGGCCCAGTTATTGAGAGGTGTGGGGCACAGTGAGGCCAAATGCTACTGGTTTGAGAGATTTTAGCAAAGCCTGAAGTGTGATCCAAGACAGACCATTTGTATGAAAAAAGCCACTGGAAATGGCTTGAGTCAGTCCACAATTTGGGTAGGCAGGGTATCAGGGAATCACCAGGACTGGGAAAACTGTGAGCCAGGTTGGTAGATTTAGATGTGGTGACTGCCTACCGGTTCTATGTGTGTGTGGTGGTGGGGGGAAGGTTATCAGAAAAGGAACACTGGCCTCTGCCAGCACTTTTATCTGGCAGAAGGATCCCCCCACCCCCACCCCTAGCTCTTGCACTGATGGCAGACAATTCATTTCCTTCCTATATGTCCCTGGTTCCTTCAACTTGCTTTCCCAGCTGTGGAGCCCAGAAGGAGTGGGTCTGATTAAGTTCATGCATAAGCCCTTTAAAAGGAACTGTCTGGGACTCTAGAAGCCCTCTGTCTCAGTCATATACAATCCCTGCTGGTTTTTACAGACAGAAGTTATAGAGACTTCCCTTTCTAGCTGTGGAACCCTGGGCTGGAAGGTCTGGTGTGGGACTTGGACCCCTCACTTCTCAGAGGGACCTCCACAGCCAAGATATCCCTCCTGATTTTTATCTGCCGCATAGGAGTGGGAAACCAGCCTGTTCCGCATCTCTGCCCCTCCTATCAGTCTTGATGTGGCTCCTTCTTTAAATCCCTAGCTGTAGAACTTCCATTCAGCTAGATATCAGGCAGTTCCAAATGATGGTTTTTCTGTCATTTGATTGTATTTTTGATGTGGTTGTGAAAGGATTCGAGTACCGCAATTACCTATGTCACCATCTCAACCAGAAGTTAACCTTTACCAATTTAATTATAATGTGTCTTGGTATGGGCCTCTTTGGGTTTATCTTGTTTGGGGCTGTCTGCCCTTTCTGGACTTGTGTGTCTTTTTCCTTCACCAGGTTAGGGAAGCTTTCAGTCATTATTTATTTAAACAGGTTCTCAGTCCCTGGCTTGCCATCTTCTCCTTCTGGTACCCCTACTATATGGATGCTGTTATGCCTCATATTGTCCCATAGGTTTGCTAAAGTATTGTAATTTTTTAATATATTTTTTTTCTGCTCTGATTGGATGTTTTCTGTACCTTACCTTCCAAATTGCTGATTTGATTCTCAGCTTCATCTAAAATGTTTGTTTCTTCTAGTGTATTCCTCATTGTAGATATTGTATTCTGTATTTCTGACTGGTTCTTTTTATGGTTTCTATGTCTTTTTTAATGCTATTGTAGTTATCACTAAGTTCCTTGAGCATCCTTATAACCATTTTTTTTAGCTCTGTATCTAATAAATTCCTTGCCTCCATTTCATTTAGCTCTTCTTCTGGAGATTTCTCCTGTTCTTTCATTTCGGGCATGTTTCTGTGTCTTCCTGTTTTGACCACCCCTTTGTGTTTGTTTCTATGTATTAGGTTGATCTGCTATAATTCCCAGTCTTGGTAGGGTCGCTTTATGTAGCAGATGTCCTATGGGACCCAGCAACGAATTTTTCTTGATCACCTGAGCTCAGTGCTCCAGGTATGCTCCTTGTATGGATTATGTGGCCCTCTTGTTATAATTGAGTGTTCATTGCTATTGGCCTGTTAATGCATGGGGTCGACCCTCAAGCTGGCTGACTATGAGGATCAACTCTGACTTCAGTGTACAAGCTGATGTGTAGGTGCTGACCACACAGAGCAGCATTACCCTCAGCAGAGTCTGGTTCCTGATGAGATCTCCCTTTGGATGTGCCACTTTTGAAACTAATTCGATCCTGCTCTGATCTTGTCTGAAGCTGGCCACTGGGTGCATTTGTTCTAGGGCCTCTTGGGAGGAACTCTGTGCAGTCCAGCTTTAGACACTGCCTGTGACTGGCCCTCGCAACCCTGTTTAGAGCTATAAAGCAATCCACAGTCTGTGGCTATCTCTGCTGAGCATTGGTGTGTGCAGGAAGGACCAAGCTGCACATCAAGCCTGGCTTTTACCAGCACCTGGCACAGGTGTAGGTCAGCAAACGTCCCAGTCACTCCAAGATTCGCCTCTACCTGTCTCCACATGCTGCCTGCCTTTTAAGTTCATTCATTGAAAGAGCCTCTGGTGGTACTAGAGTTGCATGAGGTAGGTTCTTAGAGAGTCACCAGGTAGGGGGAAGTGATGTTCATCAGATCTATATAGGTTCAAACTCAGTGCCAATGTTGGGTCTGAGGCCATTCAGCAAATTGTTAGGGTATACCAAGTCTAGCTGCCACCTGCTGGGTGCTTGCACACCTTTGTGGTGGGGCTTGGTCTCAGGGAGTTATCAGGGTGAGGCCAGGAGAGTTTATCAGGCCCATACTGACTAAGATTTGGTCATGTGAAATGGGAGCTCTGAACTAGTTGCACATGTGAGGGAAAAATGGCCCCCATCCTAGAGCCACACAACTCAGTCTTGCCCAGCTTCTGCCCAAAGCCTGGTTTTAGCAGGATGGGGCTAACAGGGGTCAGGAGAATGATGCTTGTGGATCTCCCATGAAGGGAAGATGTTGGTCAGGCTTGGGGGATGTGGGGGGAGTCATTCCTACCCCAGAACCACACAACTCAGTCTGCCTGGGATTATGCTCCAACTGCAGCAGGGTGGAGCCACCTGGAGCCCCGAGGGTGGAACTAGTAGATTTCCTATGAGGGGAATGCACCAGTCAGGTCCACAGGAAAAGGGAAGAAATAACCCCCACCCCAAAACCACACCTCTCAATCACTGACACCCCTTGAGACTACCTAGACCTCTACATCCCTGCCCAGGCAGCTGACTACTCAGCAGGGTGCAAACTCAGCAGGGTATTGGGAGACCAAGGGATATGGCTATTGCATTGCTTCAGGCTGATGCTGGATGCGGGGAGCACTCCATACAGAGAGATGGCATCTGCAGTGTGGGAGAGGGACTCAGTACAGGGGTCCTGGTACCTGTCCCTTCAGCTCTCTCCCCAGAGCCACAAACCCCGGTTTTTCCTCACATGACTCATGTCCACTCCTCCCTCCGTTTACCAGAGCCCAGGGTGAGTGGCTGTGAATGAGATCTTGTGTGTTTGCCCTTTAAGAGGGCACATGTGTCTCTAGCAGACTCCTGTCTCTCCCTGGCATATAGAATCCTGCTGATTTTCACAGCCAGATGTTATGCAGGTGTCTCTTCTGGCTCTGCTACTCTGGGTTGGGGAACCTGACTTGGAGATGAGACCCCACAGTTCTCAGGGGGAAGCTTTGTAGCTGAGATATCCCCCTGGAACCTCAGCAGCTGCCCTTTTTGTGTCTCCACACTTCCTACCAGTCTCAGTGCACCTTCTTCTGTAAGTCCTTGGTTATAAGACTTCTCTTCAGCTAGTCCTCAGTTGGTTATTTAGACTGATTGCTCTGTATCTTAGCAGTTATTCCAGTTTGGTCTTGGGAGGAGGTGAGTGTAATGTCTACCTATTCCATCACCATCTTGGACCCTTTCACCATTTGACCTTGTTAACATAACTTCTTTATTCTTGAATTAAATATTTTGCTGCATTTCTTAATTGTTTGGATTTCATGATCATAAACATTTTTAAAGATTTTATTTATTATTTAGAGAGAGGGGAAGGGAGGGAGAAAGAGAGGGAGAGAAACATCAATCGCTGCCTCCCATACATGCCTTGACTGGGGACCAAACCCAAAACACAAGTACATGCCCTGACTGGGAATTGAACTGGCAACCTTTCACTTTGTGGGATAATGCCCAAGCAACTGAGCTACACCAGCTAGGGCTAAACATTTTTTAAGAAGCTGCTGCTTGTGTGTTCCTTGAGTTCTTTCATAAGTCAAAATGTCTTCCCTTTATACCCAGATGAAGTACTGGTTGGGTGTTTTTAAGTTATACATTCTTTCCACTAGAACATTGTAGACATTACCTCAGTGTCTTCCGGCATTGACGTTTGAAGCTAACTGGATTTTTCCTTCCTTTATTAGGTGATTTTGGTTTGAGTATTTAAATGCTGAAGAATTCTTTTATTTATTTTTAATCCTTGAAGTTCAATAATGTAAGTAGGATTTGTCTTAATTTGAACTTGTTGTGTCATATATACCCAGAACATGATTCTGTAACTTTTTTTTAAAAGATTTTATTTATTTATTTCAGAGAGAGGGGAAGGGAGGGAGACAGAGAGGGAGAGAACCAGCAATGTATGGTTGCCTCTCACATGGCCCTCACTGGGGACCTGGCCCGCAACCCAGGCATGTGCCCTGACGGGGAATCGAACCGGGACCCTTTGGTTCCCAGCCCGCGCTCAATCCACTGAGCTACACCAGCCAGGGCTGTAACTTTTGTTTTTCATTCCAGTTTTTTGCTTTATACTATGTCTTTGAACACACCTGCATTTCATTGGAGGAGGAGAGATATACTTCAGAAATCCTGATTGTCTTTATGTTGGTTTCTTTTTATGTCTTTCATATCTATTGGCTTTTCATTAATTTCTCTATATTTATCTTTTCTTCTGCACTTGCTGTATTTATCTCTAGCCATTCCTATTATAGTAATGTATTTTCAAAAGTACTTATTCTTTTTTCTTTTATAATTTTTGTATTAATTTAAAAATAATGTTGCTTCAGTTTTCAATTAGTTTTAAGATGCTATCCATCTTTTCATCTTAATCTTATTTCGAATTCTTGATTTAAAAAATTTTATTTAGTTGCTTTATGGTACAGTGCACTTTTTTTGGTTTGTTTTGCTGTATTTGTGTGCACACTTTCCATC